>RJWM01044346.1:0-13312 GCA_004363535.1 Dasyprocta punctata | reverse complement strand
GATAGAAAATGAAGGAAAAGGCCTCTATTGGGAGATTCATTAAATTTACTAGAGTTTAATAGATTAATTATTAGGAGTTCAGACTTTGTGTAACTATTACTCTAGCTATAGTTCCTCACCCGTGACTTTGTTTTACCCTCTCCCATTTTGTTTTTGCTTCCCTAAGGATTCATCTTTGTAGCTCTCTCAGTTATATATCGTAGTTGTTACTGTTCTAGAGTTCTGTTGAAGTCATATTAAGATGTGCACAAGGAAAGGCTTTTGTAATCATATGATGAAAACAAATTCTTTTGGTGCTTTTGTTCCTCTAGCTATGATGATGGTTGCATTTGCCCTAGACCAGAATATCCGGAGGGCCTGTAGATGGGTAAATGTTCTTCTTCCAGGTGTCACAAGACTCTCAAAAAATCTCACCATACCTGGGGACTAAGTCTTCATTATGGACAACCTGATGGAAGTATTTCAAAATGGTTGTTTTCCTCTCACTCTGCTAAGGCCTTGAGGGGATCTTTTCTGTGTCTCTATGGTGAAAACTTGGTGTGACTCTTCAAAGTAATACCCACAAAAAATATGGAGACTATACTGAAACTATGGCCCTCAGAGTTTCTCACTCTTGTACTCTGTCTTGGTTACTTTTTACTTGTTGCTGAGACAAAACACCCGACACCCAAAATTAAGGAAGGAAAGGTTTATTTAGCTTACAGTTTTTGGAGGTTTCAGTCCACAATCAGCTGGCTCCAAGGCAGGGTGGCATGGCACAGGAACAACACTTCAAGGCAGCAGCTGAGCAAAAGCAGCCAGAGTAAAAGGTGGGGGGGAGAACAAACCTTTTCTCCTCCTTTATATGGTACATAGGACACCCCCACCCCAGGGTGGGTGTAGCACCCACAAACATCCTTGCCTTCCTTTGCACAGGATGAGGATGTTTACAAAGTAAGACCCCTGGCTCCCTGCTGAGTCTCCCAGTTAAACTTCTGACCTTCTCAAATTGTAACAATGACCAGGTAACTGTGCTCCACACCCCAGGATGTAGAGCTGCTGAGCTACTTAATTAAGCTGCTAGACTTCTCAAGTTGACACAATGTATAAACTGTAGCATACTCCAATCCTCAAACTCTAAAATTTCTAGTATTCCTTCCAGTTAAGGGCTTTAACAGCTTTTTCTCTGGGTAACACCGTTACTGAGACTCATTGTATGGACTTGACATCTAGAGTGACACAGTTTGATTGAGAATTCATCTCTACGGTGAGTCTAAGAAAATCGTTGATTGAATTTTCACCCAGTCTACTTTGTTGTTGTTGTTGTGAGACTAGGAATGATGAATCCTGAAATCTGTGTAAGGCATAGCTGTAATTATCTCTTGAAACAGCATATTATTGCAAAATCACATCAAGCGTTTGGGGATTTTGGCCAATGGAGACTTCTTGGAAATGGAAGTAAGGAAAATTTCCAAGTATATTACTATTATCTGAATTAAAATATAGAAATGAGTGTGAGTGAAGCTCACCATTCAGACCCCAGATGTATGGATTCTGAGACATGAAGCACAGGGAGAACGAGACTTCAATAGCAATTCTGCAGAAATGGATGTCTGTCTGGTGATGGCCGTATCCAACTTAAAAAACCAGTGACATTTATACCTTCTGGTTTGCGAAGTCCCTTCCCCTAACCCTGTCCCTATCCCTATCAGGCTAAGGTCAGGAAGACACAATCTCTGTAATTACAATTGAAGTTACCCTTAGTGGCTTAGAAAACTCACTCCTCTCTGTGCATTCCTTCGATTATAGAATGTTGCTTACTTATCCATCATCTAGTTCTAACATTTTGTTCTGAAGCTTTCTGGGTGAGTGTTATTTTTTTCTTTTTGGTCAGTTCATCTATTTCAAAATAACGGCCTTCACCATCAGCAAATTTCTGTCCAAACTTAAAAACAAAGGGAAATGTATCACCTATTTCTCTATTTCTTATGTGTCCAAAGTTATTACTGGAGGTATTCATTGGGAGAGTGAATTTATTGTTTATTTCAAAAATTTTTAGACAAAGGTTGTGTTTTATGTTATGTGTAATAGTTAATTAATAATATGAAATACCATCACTTATGAAATAAAAAAGCAATGTTTGTAGAGAGATTGTGTTATTCTTTGATAAGCATAGAACGTGGAGCAAAACAGATAACTGGGAAACATATTCTTAGTAATGTTACAGGCAGCCAAGTAAGTTAAAAATACTACAGGCTGTCAGACAGGACTGGGCCTTCAAAGGAGCCAGTGCAGAAGACCAGTTATCTTACAAATTTGGAGGAAACATACACCTCCCACTGTGGGCCAGATCTCAAGACAAAAGGCAAAACAAATACGACAACATTCGAAGTATAAACATCAGGTATTTATATTCTAAATAGGTATGGATCACTTTGAGGAAGCCAGGGGTCATCATGCCAAGCCCCTACAGAAAAAGCCACTGCTCTTTAAGCATGCCTGCTTGCTACATGACTCAGCTCCCCATTTCTCTTTGATTTGGTCAATTTTACCTAACAATTAATCTTATTGGTTGACCACAGTTCTATCCCACCTTATGCCCACCCTGTGCATTTCTATGTTTTTCCCATTTTGGATCCATCTCACCTAGTGGTTTTACTCTATAAAAGTCCCTAGAAAAGACAAAGTCTTTGGAAACCCACTCGGGACACCTTCTGTCTCTTTCCCAGACAAAAACTTTCTTTCTCTCAATAAATGTATTCTGCTCTTAACCTCCATTCTTTGATTTTAGATAACACAAACTCCTACCAGACATCAAGTAGGTTAGGAATTTCATTCCCTTATATCATTAACACACCAGAATTTCTAAAGTGATGACACAGTAGTGATAATTTATAGTGCAAACATAATGTGTTGAAAATCTAGGGGGAAAATGGCTTCTTTTTGTTACTGCATGAGGTCCTAAAGTAGATTTCTTAAAAGTACGATTTTAAAATTATGAGTCTTCTTGTCTCCTTTGTGTCTATTTTATTTCTTCTATCCCACTTTGGGGTAGGAGACTAGGGTGGGGCAAACCAATTGTTCTATGAGGAACCTGTACATTATAGAGATCTAGGTCACAGGCACAGAATACATAGTACAGAATGACTGCAGTTTGCAAACAAACTGGGACAAATCAGAAGTCACATTTTCATTTCTCATTTGCATCTGATATGAAACCAAGTGTAGTGTGCCTTTGATAGAAGAGTTTAACTCTGATGTCATGTCATTGCAAATGCTTCATTTGCATGGGGGAGAAGAAATCTAGGAATTCCATTCAAAAAACAGCCCTGCCATTATTTCTGCTGTGATTCTATTCATTGGCACTCTCTCACTCTGAAATGTGTATTCCTTTTCCACCTTCAATAAATAATCCTTACTCTCTTTTTTTGTGTATCTTATCCGATTCTTGGTCAGGACAACAAGAACCTTGAAAGAATCTCTTTAGGACCCCAAAACCAGTAATAACCTCATCTCTACTCTTCCAGATTCCTTGCCTGGGCTATAAATTAAATTGACATAAGACAAGTTAACAGTAGGAAAACATTTATTTATTCATATATATACAGGTTCATACAAAAATAATAAGACTCAAAGTAAGGTCAAATGATTGAAGCTTATGTAACATTTTAACCTTCAGAAAGCAAGAGGGACCTGGGGCCTTTTGGAGAAAGACAGATAAAAATGACAGGATGATGGTTGAAGCATATAGACTAAAAAAGTTGCTTTGTAATGTAGAAAAGAGTCAGGTGATAAAGCTATCTCTAACAGAACTCTTCCTGATAATTTTACTAGTAAAAAATCTCCTTTATAGATGTAAACTTCTTTTACAAAAGAATAGCTACTTAAGTGTTATTTTTCTGTTTGTCATTTTTTAAAATAACCAACTCAAAATAATGCAAGTCCTATAGAGGAATATTTGGGATAACATATTGTGGTCTACCGTTGTCTTAATTACTTCCATACTGGGACAAAATACCTGAAACCCAAAAGTTAAAGGAGGAAAGGTTTATTTTTAGCTCACAGTTTGTAGAGGTTTCCATGTACAGTTGGCTGGTTGCAAGGGAGGGATGAACAGCAGAGGCCATGGCAGGGGGGAAAGAGTACACTGCATGGCAGGCAAGAGATGGTAGCCTTCCTTCTTTCTTTTTATCTTGCATTCAGGCTACAAAATCATTGGTTAGTGCCACCCACAGCCAGAAAAGCTCTTCTCTCTTCAGTAAATCCACAGTCTATGCTGAGAACTATGCTCAACTAACCATTGGACTAATCAAATGTCACACATCCATGATTCATCCACCTTCTGAAAGCCTCACCAATGTATGAATGAGGCTTTGGGGGTACATTTAGATATAAACCATAACAACAGTTATGTTTTGAGGTGGTATATCGAGGACTCCAAGAAAACTTTCTTTAGGACCAAGAATTTATAATTAATGAGTATATAAATTATAGGCACTTGCATATATTTTGTGTTTAACTTTGTAAGTACCATTTTGTCATATGAATTTGTTTTATAAACTGGAAAAAGATATAGTGCCAGTTTGAAAGCTGTGTGAACAAGTTTCCTCAAGACAGCTGGATATGGTAAAGTAAACGTAAAGGTTGACTCAAACTGACCTGTACTTACAGACCAATTGCCGCTAACCAACTGTCTAACCTAAAATGTTATGTCTTTAGATTATTTTTTCTTTTTCTATATTGGTTTTATCATGATCATAGTATTATCTCCACAAGTTACTTCCTTCCTACTACTTATTTTTCAAATTGTTATAAATAGTTTCTGAGAATAAAACTCTAAAGATACTAAATTTTCAAGTTTATCTGTGGATTTACAAAGCATTTCAGTTTAACTATTTGCTGTATAACTGTAGAATTTTCTATTGCTTCTTCCTCAGTTTTAATACCCTTAATTCACCTGAGTCAAAGTCTTCAATAACCATGACTTTTCCCTGTATATTTGCTGCTATATGTCCACTGAAATTATGCTGTACATTCATACTTACATCATGCCTATAATCACTAAGAATGCTTTTTAGATCACTATTTTTCTTATCCCTATTATTATTGTAAAGACAGTTTGCAATGACATATTTAAATGTCTACATTATTGACTAGGTTAAGTCCCTCAAATTCAGATATTATATCACATGCATAATTATGTCAGTGAGGTGTTTGGTATACTGTTTTTTCCATAGAATATTTTCAACATACAGTTTTTCAGAGCTAAATTTCACATTGACCCAATCATTGACACAATGATTATGAAGAATATTCCCTGATAGGATAAAAATCATACTACAGTCAACTTCACTAAACTGTCTTTGGAAACTACTTGCTCCAACACTTCCTAGGTTTATTTTAGTGCATTTGTTCTATTTAGCGAGATTTGAGTCCAGACAGTCCACGTTTTCTCTCATATGTGACTAAGCCTAACCTGTGTCCAAAAATTTTACTTGAACATTCTCAGAGTGCTACTCAGTTCTGCCAGGTTCCCATAGAATGGAGAATATTAATAGTTTACTTAAATAATTATGTCATGTGTTGGTCTTTTATCAAGATAAGACAGGGTGTTTCAATTGCCTGAACTTTCTCAACTGGCTTTAAAACATTAGTTTAATATGTTTTCTGTGCTTACCTGTCATTTCTTTGGATGGTAATAACAACTTACAATAGCCACATAAGTATGTTAAACCTTGCTTTAATATGTAATGGAGTATAACCCGCCCAGCAGGGACCAATAATCCTTTGACTCAAAATAGAATTCGGAAGCATCAATATTGTATATTTGAACATTCTCCTTACCTTTCCCAGATCCAAACTAAAAATTTTATATGTAAATTCATGTAAAATGACTGCACATATTTCCTTTTACATTTACTGTTTTAATTTTTACCATGAAAATACACAGCTAAACTAATCTGTCAGTAACTCAATGCAGACATTGTTGTTACAGTAAACATGTATTTTTGTTTTGTTTTTGTGGTACTGGGGATTGAACTCACAACCTCATGCCCACCAGGCAGGCACTTAAACCACTGAGCCAAACTCCTAGCTCTATATTTTTTTTGAGACAAGGTCACACTATGTAGTTCAGGCTGGCCTTGCTCACACTGTAGCCCAAGCCAGCCTCAAGCTCACAACAATCCACTTACCTCAGCCTCCTGAGTGCTGGGATTCAAAGGGTGTGCCACCATACCCGGCTGTATTTTCTAGTGATATTTAAACCACATTATGTTTTAAATCACCGAATGCCCATTCAGCTTTCCTGTCTTAATTTTATCTACAAGACCTGTTGCAGATTTGAGGACACTAGTATTCCTTTCTAAATCTTTCTGAACAATCAGTTATAAGTAGTATAAACATCATTTGATATCATGATTAGTACTAATATAGTCTACTTTAAGTTTTTTCTATAGTTACTACAGGAAAATAGAAGTTATACTTTATTTTAAAAGAATGAATGAGTTAATGCCATGTCTCAGAGGCATAGAAAGCTTAAGGAGAAATCATTCATATTTATAGATTATGGCACCTATTTGTAGTTTCTTATTCAAAATAAAAAAGAAAACATACATTGAAGAAACGACAACCTTTTGAAAGGATGAAATCAGGTCACAGAGGCTTGGTGAGGAAGTGCAAAGGAAACATAAAACTAACACCCAGTCTCTTAGTCATTTTCCTGGTTGATGGAACAAAATATTCAACACTCACATTTTAGGAAGCAGAAACTTCTTTTGGCTCACAATTGGGAAACATTTCAATCTATAGTCATCGCTGCACAGCAGGACAACCTGGCAGATGGGGTGATGGGCAAGTCAGAGCAGAGATGCTCACCCAAGGCAGACAGGAAACAGGGTACATGAAACCAGGAACCTGGGAGTGAGATACTTCATATTCCCTCCAGGCTTTTGCCCATCTCCTCAATCCTGAATCCATCTCCAACATCACATTTAGGTACAAATTCATCAGTAGAATAATCTGCTGATGATTATCATGACCCAATAACCTCCCAAAGTTCTACCTTCAACACGCAAAGCTTTGGGGTGACATTAGCTATAAACCCTAACAATTCACCCAGCGCTAAAACTGAGTTGAGGAAGGGCTAAGATTAACTGTGGCCTATGAGGTATCATCTATATTTAAATTTATTTTTAACCTCAATTTGTCATATTCCACATTGTAAACTAGTTAGCAGTTTCTTTTCCATATTCCTTCATGACTGGATATAGCAATAATACAAAACACGATTTAAAAGGAAGCACCTAAAACAAAAATAGGTTAATATTCATTAACATGATAATAATATATTAATACTGGTTAGTCATAGTACTTTGAAATGAAATTTTTCATAGATATGCTTTGTCATATATCTTATTTCAGATAGTCGCATCATTTATACTATTTTAAAGTACTTAAAGATAGAAAAATGTTTCCATCAACTAGATATACTGAAAAGACTTGATCAGAATAAGGCAAAATTAATACTTTTTAAAAAGATCAGATTTAGACTATTCTAGTGAAATTCTTGAACTCAGAATATAAAGCACTATATTGTTTTAGACTGAAGAAAAATCTCTTATGAAGAGCAATCTTACAGCCTTATAGACCTTGATTTCTGTCTGAAACGTTAAGCACTAAATTTCACTAGCCTGCAAGAAAACAACAAAAATTCATTCAATATCCAGTGGAGTAACATTGATATGCCATGAGACAGGTAATACATTTTGATTGATGTAAGAACTTTGATGAAATTACTAAAAAAATTATAAGGGTCATTCTCATAATACAAGTATTTATTACAAAATTCTCTGAAGTTTTATAGTTTGGTAGAAAGTAAGTAATAAAGTTAAGGTATTTACCTGGTGAAACATATATAAACATACATCATTTCCCCAGCTATTTAATAAATTTGAACCATACTAAATTTTACCTTATGTTTATAAGCTTACATTTACATTTGTATAATTTCTCATACAAACCTAGAGAAGGTATATAGGAGCTTGTTATTGATTTCTTTAAGTAAAAGCAAGTCGAATATATGTGGAAAATTTTTAAAATAGTATCAAATACTTAGTATATAGCACATACGGACTATGAAAGTAAATTTATTGAAAGAAACATTTCTCACAATGAAAATGTTTTCTCTATATTGTAGCATTTTCTCTGTCCTTCTCACTGGTAGCATCAGATGTCTATTTTTAATTCTACACAGGTTTCTCAGCAAAACATAGCCTAGTGTTTTGGAACTTTATATAAATGTCAAAATTTTACACAGAAGTATTTAAGATTCCTCAATATTTCAAAAAACTGTTCGAATGTATTTGGACATACCTTCTACACATGTGAGATATTTTGTAGGTTAAACAACTAGGAGATAAATTACTAGTTACTGATATTGAAATAGTCATCTTTAGTAAATATTCCCAAGTTGTTTTGGAGAGTGTTCGTTCTTCTTCTTTTTTTTTTTTTTTTTTTTTTGTACCAGAAATCCAACTCAGGATCTCACACTTGCCAGACAGGTGTTGTGCTGCTGAACTGTATCCCTGGCCCTACTTCATTGTTTCATATTAGTGTTCTTAAAGCCTTGATATTAGCAGTTTCTATATATATTTAGAAAATCTCTGATATGGAATTTATAATGCAACACAGAGACAACTTTGTCAATAAAGTTAACAAGAATTTGGTATGAGACCATAGAAAAATGTATTTTCTTTTTAAAAACTGTGTGATTTTCCTCAGCACTTTCTAAATACTATTTTATTGTCTTCCAGCTTTTCTCAATACTGTTCTAAGGTTTATTTTGTCTTAATGTTGTTTGTAGTGGATTTTCTTTTTATGACATTTAATAGTATCTCTGATGTTTTCATGGTTTACCATTATGATATTTAGACAGGGGCTTTCTGTTGTGGAATTGTGTCAAATCAGAAAAACTTTAACTTAATTAAGATACTGATAACTGAGATTTCTGGTATCATAATGGAAGGACATATTTAACTCCAAATAGAAAGGAAAAATTGCATTTAACAATTCTTAGAAGATGCATCTAACTACCACAAAGGTTCACAAACCAAGTTTCTTCTTTGATTTTTTAAGGACTGATTTATTTAAAATCATTGTTGTAATAATGGCAAATGTATTTGTGGTTGGTCATTTTATGTCAGAATCCAATTTTCTCTCTGGTTTTTGTTATTTACTCCTTCACTTTTTTGAATTTTGTGGCTCCTAAAAATCATATATCACAAAATTTTGAAAATTTGTTCAACACCACTTGTTTAATATCACATTTTTATCTCTATCATACATTTTTGTTTCTGGCAATTGTTCCATTCTTTAACCACAGATATGCTGTTAGAAAGGTAGTACACTATATGTTACTAGGCATATTTTTGTTTTGTTTTGTTTTGTTTTGTTTTGTTTTTGTCTTTTTGAGACAGGGTCTCACTATGCAATCTGTAGCTCAGACTGGTCCCGAACTTGCAAGGATCCTCCTGCCTCAGTCTCCCAAGTGCTGGGATTAGAGGCATGCACCACCATGCCCCATTTAGGCATTTCTGTTTTATGAAAGTATCATACTTTGCTGGACATAAAACACACTTTGTTCTACATTAATGAAATATTGCATGTTTAGTTTTAATTGAAATAATTGTAGTTCTGCATGCTACTATAAGAAATAATACAAGTGATTCTTAAAAACTTATGTGGTTTTCCCCAATGATAACAATTTGAAAAAGTAAAATGCAAAATCCTAACCATGATATTGCTAATAATACAAGCCAGTTTTGATATGTCAATTTCCTGAGTTTTACCTTGTTTTCATGCGCATTTTTGTGGGTGTTTAATTCTACATAATATTGTCACTTGTGTACATATGTGTGTCCATTATTTTGTTCAAGATATAGAACAGTTGTGTTACTCTAAGGATTCTTAATGTCCTTTTGATATAGGGGAACAATCTTGGTGGAAGACCTCCAAATCATATAGGGGAACGATCTCGGTAGGAGACCTCCAAGTGATATAGGGGAATGAAATTTCCAACCTACTATATGTCTGGCGCTAGTTCATGTTCTCTAAAATTGAAGAATTAATTTTAGGAACCACAGAGGGTAAGAGCAGAATATATTTTATTGAGAGAAAGAAAGCTTCTGTCTGAGGGACAGAAGAGGTCCTGAGTGGGTTGCCAGGGACTCTGTCATTTCTAGGGACTTTATTGCAGAGTAACAACATAAGGTTAGATAAGTCCAAGGAGAGGGAAAATGGGGACCTGTAAGGTGGGCATAAGGTGGGGCATAAATGTGGTCAACCAATAAGACTAATTGCCCAGGTAAAATTGATTAAATCAAAGACAAATGGGGAAACGAGTCACATAGCAAGCAGGGATGCTTAAAAGCAGAGACTCTTCCTATGGGGGGTGGGATGCTGACTCCTGACTTCCTCAGGATGATAGAGAACTATATAGACTATCAATCCTTAGGATATGGGTGCATTTGTTCTGTCTTTTGTCTTGATATCTGGCCCACGGCAAGAGCTGTGTGTCTCTTCCAAGGTCACAAGACATCTGGTCATCTGTGCCAGTTTCCTTGAGGGCCTAGCCCTGTCTGACTGCCTGTAATATTTCTAACTACTCAGTTGCCTGTAACACTTGCATAACTTTTTTCCCTCCTCTTGTTATCCCATTTCTAGCCCTGGGAAACCACTTAACCCATTTCTCATTATAACATATTTCCTTCTACATCTCCTAGTCTTACATGAAGAAACAGATTTTTAAGAATGCGGTCCATTTTATCAATTATTCATGTTATGGATCTTTTGGGGGCTTATTCTAAGAACTTTCCTTATTTCTACACCCAAAAAATGTTTGTTGTTTTCATCCTAAATGTTTTATAATTTTACTTTTTATTTAATTTAATACCCATTTTAAGTTAGTTTTTATAAGATGTGAGATGTAGATCAAGGTTTAGTTTTTCCCTATGCCATTATAATTGATCCAGCACTACCTGTTTCAGACTATGATTTCTCCACCGAATTGTTTTTGGACCTTTATTTTAAAAAATCATTGGAATATATTGTGGAGGTCTATTTCTGCTTTTTCTATTTAGTTTCATTAACCTATGCAACTATCCTTCTGCCTAGTTCACACATTCATGATTCCTGTAGGATTTAGCAAGCATGGAAAATGAGCAGCAGGGGTCATCTCAGTTTATTCCTTTTTGTCAAGATTCATTCTCTTCTCAACTTTTATTTTTCTGTCTTAGGTCTTGTGCTATTCTATATAAGTTTTAGAAGATTATCTGTCAATATCAAGAGTCCTTCCTGGTCCTTCTTATGGTCCAGGAAGTTTCTATTTGTAATTCCATGGGAAAGATACTGGAATTCTAGTGAGTTTATTCCAATCTACCATTTCCAGTGCAAACCATGGAGAGAATAAAGACACTAAGGCATATTTGTAATTGTGGGGTGCTAATGGAGTCCTAAATTCAACTAGGGTGGTGGTTAACTGGAAAAAAAGCCTCCACCCAGGACCGAATCCAGGTTTTAATTCATGAATAGGTGGTAGCTCAGGGGTAAGTGACTGTAGTTGTGTTGGGAAGCACATGATTTCCATGAATTGGGTTAGATAAGAGGCTTGAGATCACCTCTACAATATGCAAAGAAAAGGATATGCAGAAAGAGTAATTTGCACAACACAATTTGAGGTAGTAGCTAATGTTTTGGGGCTGATTCTTCAGCTGTAATTTTTTATGCCTCTTAGCTCGAGGCTCAATCACAGTCAACAGTGTGGAGCATGACTCTCTCTCTTGTCAGCCTATACATGCTTTTTGGGAGCCAAGGAGAAGGGCAACACTAGTCTGCTGCCTTCTTCAAAGACTACACATCAGCACTTCTGCTAGATCCATTTGCATTGCTTAAAGCTAATTGAGGGGATAAGAAAAAGTTCTAACTAGCTCTGTACATACGAATACATGGAAATAGGGTCAGTTTAGCCAAAATGAAGATAATTGCTCTTCTTTCAAGGAGAGTTATTCAGGTGATCCTCCACATGTCAACACTTGTCAGCATACATTTTTACAGGATTTTAATAGAAATTGCACCAGTCCTATAAATTAAGAAAGAATTGACATATTTCTTATATTGTGTTTTTCATTAGGAGAATATTTATCTATAATTTTTCTTTTTTATTGTTTGAGTTCTTCCACCAAAATTCTGTAAAACTCCATATACAGGTCTTATTAGAATATACTATGTAAAATGTTTTAAGTCTTCCACTTTCTTTGAAACTACTGTAATTTGTATCGTGTTTTAAATTTTTGTGTCTGCATGTTCACTGGGCATGTATGTAATATTATCCATAAGAATGTTTTTTAAATCAGAATTTCTATAAGTTTTATTCACAGACTATCATGGCATCTACATAAAAATTTTAGTGCTAATATGTATGCTTTTTCCCTGTCTTATTGCAGGGGCTAGAATTTCCATTACAATACTGAGTAAGGGTTATGTGAATGAATATGGGGGAAGCAATCAGTGTTTAAGTGTTCACAGAATGGTATTACTTTTTGTAAGGATACCTATTATCAAGTTCAAATAATTGCCTTTTATTTTTTTTAATTTTATTTGAGTGAAGAAAAACAAAACAAATAAAAACAACAACATAAAAGACGACATATATAGTAAAAACAACAAGCAAAAGAGACAAGCAAATGACTAGAGTAAATACACAACATTGCAGGTTTACACAACCGGTAGATAGAAGCTTGACAATGGTTGCAATATTGCAATATTGCGCATCGTTATCTTTAAAAAGGTTTCTTACATTATCAGATATAGACATGCTAGATTGATCTAATCATATGAGTATTAATTGTTCTTTCTCAATAACGAATACATTCAGCAGTGTTCTTTTTAGTTATCTTACATATACATATATACAGGTTTATATCTTTTCCTCTTCCCTTTTCTCTTTCCACCTATTCCTTTCCCAATTATCTTTGCTCTTTGGGCTGTTTTTTACACTTCCATAGTATTTATTATAGATTTTGAATCATATATACTTTTCCATTTCTTACACTAGGGAGACAATACGGTATTTACACGTGTGGGTTTGATTTATCTCGCTTATGAGTATGGTCTCAAGTCGTGACCATTTACTTATAAAAGTCTCAATACAATCTTTCTTAATAGGTGAGTAGTACTCCATTGTATAAAAATCCCACATCTTTTTTATCCATTCTTTGATTGATGGGCACTTGGGTTGTTTCCAAGATCTGGCTATTACAAATTGGGTTGCTATAAA
>RJWM01044345.1:0-13312 GCA_004363535.1 Dasyprocta punctata | reverse complement strand
AGCAAACAACTAGCGTAAATACACAACATTGCAGGTTTACAAAGCCGGAAGATAGAAGCTTGACAATGGTTGCAATTTGCGCATCGTTATCTTTAAAATGGTTTCTTACATTAACAGATATAGACATGCAAGATTGATCCAATCATATGAGTATTAATTGTTCCCGCTCAATAACGAATACATTGAGCAGTGTTCTTTTGGAGATTATCATTCTGTTTTTCACATAAAGTAATCTGTACAAGAGAAATTTTAAGAAGAACCAGAAGAAATGCAGGGCATGAAATGTAAAAAGATGTGCTCATGAAGATTCTCCTGAAAGAGGACAAGATTGTATCTGGGTGACTATTAAGTGATTGAGAGATGTTCTGTGTCTTTGAATCTTGTCAAGGACCTACGAGGTGAGAGTATTATTTGCATTTCACAGTGGATAGAATTGGTGTACAGAGAGGATCAATAGTCAACTAAAGAAATACGTCTTAAGTATTTCAGTTTGAGTTAATCTTTTCCTTCACAAATATATAAAGGAGAATAACTGAAAACAAGTAAAACATTGAGTCTGAGTTTACAGTCATTCAACTCTGGAACAAAGTGCCTGCTGGTAATCATGTTTCTTAAATTAAGGAAAAAGGCAACGTTTTTCCATGACAGCCAATTTGAATGGTTGGAATAAAAGCAAAGGATGGGGTGATAGATCAGAATGGAGAACGGTTTGTATAACCTCATTGAAAATACCCACATGGGAGGCTGCCAGCACTCAGTTTCCAGAATAAAGTTTTACATAGCTTTTTATTCCCTGAAAAAAGTTCCAAGACCCCCCAATATGTAACATCTCATAGTTGAAGCATGAGGATGTGGATCTAGCCAAAAAAAGTAACAAACTTTGGGAACAGGAAAGATCTTGGTACTTTACCTTTCTTATATTTTTTCATCTGGAGGCGTTCAGCTGATCTGTGCTGAAAGGTGGACTTTGTGGCATTGAGGGTCCTGCTTTGTCCTCTGAGTCAGGTGCTGAAATAAAATCTCGAAAAGAAGTGAAGCTTTTCAAGGTGCTATATGGTTCATGTGATTTCCTGTGCAGGGACAGTGGGCAGATCAGAGAACAGGGCATTTTGAGATGTGAACTCTTACAGAAATGTTTCTAAGCTTCTGTTCAGTTTCCACAGACAGATCAACCTCTCTCATTCACTTTTATGTGGTTTATCTCTCTGTGAGTAATTGCTAGTCTTGACCCTTTACTTGCCAGCCATGAGCTTGGAGCAGCAGCAATGTCCAGCAATGTGAACAGGTCTGTGAGGCTGTAGAGATGAAGAATAAAGCATATTCTAGAGACACTCCAGGCTCACTATGGTTCAACTTCTTTTCTTTTTTTCTTCAGGTTTTCTGTCTCTAGTAGTAATTCTCTCATCTGCATACTATAATTCTAAAAGACAGAATAGAGAATGCAAGATGAAAGCATCTGTGAGTCAGGTGTGGTGTTGCAGGTCTATAATCCACCTGGGAGGCTGAGGCAGGATTGTCATGAGTTGGAGGCTGATCTGGGCTACATAGTGAACCCTGTCTTTAATCAATTATTCCTTAATCCTATTCTTCAAAGGTAGCAAACTACTATGTTTTATTTCTGTTATCATTATTATCTCTGAACAGTAAAATTATATTTATTTTTACTTTAGTCATATTAACTGATGCATCAACTATCTTCTATTGTAAGTTATGAACAGTTCAGCTCACATATCATATCTACCTTTCTCTGTTCATTTCAAGAACCTTGTTATTTATTTTTGTTTGGTTTGAGTACTAGAATGTTCAAATGTTTAATCATAAGACTTCTCTTCTTGTGTCTCATGCAACAGCCAAATTAATCTACTTGCTATTTTTCAAATGTCACTGAAAGTATAATGTTTTTTAAGTATTTTTGAGAAGTTCTTCAATGGATTGGTTCATTCCATGGATATTTTGTATATATCTTATAATGGACTCCATTGTGTTCTATAAAAATGCATATGTAGAAACTGTAACTTCCAGTACTTCAGAATACAATGGTATTTAGAAATGGGGAGGGCCCATAAAGAAATAATGAGGTTAAGGTGAGGTCACTAGGTTGAGTCCTAATCTGGTGTGATTTATATCCTTATGAGAATTGATTAGGACATGGACATGCAGAGGGGGAACGCACAGGCGATGACACCATCTATAAAACAAGAAGAGAGACCTCTAAAGGAATAATCTGGCAGAAGAAATTACAAAACAACTCAGTGTTCAAGCTGTGGTATTGTTGTCAATCATTTTAAAATTCTTTTGCTCAATTCAGGTTGAAATCATGAGTAAGCAAAGTGCAATTCTACATTGGCCCTGATGCTTCTGGATGCCATCAGATAATGCTAGATGCCATCACTCAACACAGCTGACTGCTGGTCTTTGCCTCCACCAGCTGCCACAACTCAATTCCAAACATTGTCATTCAACTCTGTTGGGTGCTGGTCTCTGCAGCTGATCTTTGTTTCCTCCTGATAGCTCCTCCTGATAGCTGGATATTTATTGGTCTTTCTTTTCTTGTGAAATGACCACTTTATCCATGCACTCAGAATAAGAGTCCTGAGTTGATTTCTAGAACTTTCTGGGCCCACACTACCAGAAAAATAAATCTGTAACAGATTTACAGAACCACCAGACCAAGGCTTTATTTTGACAGCACCTGTGCAGTAGGACATGGTGTCAGTACACCAGAGGAGCCATCTGAGACTAACACAAGAAGTGTGAGAAGAGTGTTGCTTCTATAGCAGCTGCAGGCATATGATTTATCTGGCTATTAGCCTGTGATTGGCTCATATTAGGGCCTGCTGATCAGTCCAAGTGCTGGCCTATAATTAGTTCAAGTTAGTATGAGAAAACCAGGGCAACCAAAGCTGTCATGGAGACAATTCAATGAGAGGGCAGGATGGCTTGAGCTGTTTAAGCAACTACTGTCATATCTAAATGAAAAGTGGTGGGGCTGAAACCAGGGAGTCTTCAGAAGAACTAGCTGCATTCATCATGGTTTACTGGGGTTTGGAAGGTTGGGGATGTTAATAAAGGGCCAAGATCATTCCACCTCCTGATCATATTCACATTATAGAGGATCCCTTACTGCTTTCTCAGTGTCTGCAGTTGTTAGAGTGCAGAGAGAGCAGCAGCATTAACAGGTCAACCTTTGTCTCATACCAAAACAACCTGAAGAGCAACCACAAATCAACCATGGAGGTGGTGGGAGGACCCTGAGACAAGGTGTAAATTGTCCCAGTTCATTCTGGGAGTTGGGGACATGAGATGGAGTAAAAGGAAGTAAAGGGAAGAGGCATGACAGCCATTGGCAAAAATCACATCCCCCTCAGGTTGGCACAGCAAAAAAGAGAGTCAAATCCTTCTTGTCTGTCTCAGCTTGAGTCCTGATGGTTGCTTTTAGCCAGATCTAAAGTGAAAATTGAAACAAAAAGCATATGTGAAATTTTGCAATTTCATTAGAGTCTACAAAGTTGGGGCCATGGAGTAGATGGTTTCATTAAAAAGGAGTCAACTAATTTGCATCAGGAAAATGGAAAATATGTGCTTGAAGGCATCTCAGGAATCACCAAGACAACACTCAAGGATGTAAAACTAAAGCTTGCATTTGAGATGAACTCCCATGGGGCCCCAGTCTCCAGGATCAGCTACCTGGGAACTCAGAGGACTCCGTGGCCATAATCCAAGGAGAACCATATCCTGATCAAGCTGGCATCAAACCTTGATATCATCTTTATGGTGCTGGTTTTACAGGTGTGCAGAATGCAAACGTTGTGGGTCATGAAGGATTCCACCCAGATTTTGAAGAACGCTTGTGAAGTCACATAATGTGCCAAGAGGGAATTGTGTGAGGCTGTGAGAGTAAACCAAAATTGTTGCAGAGAAATCAGAAAGTTGAGGACACCAGGAGCATAGTGTGTCTGCTAAGGAAAGCTACAGCCAGTGAGACAAGCCACCCCAAATAGGAGCAATGAGTGCTACAACTAGCAATGCCATGGAAACAGGGATAGCTGGGTCCTTCAGAACTCACACAACCTCCCTTGAGTGCTGGACTTGGAGCTACAGGATTTAATGTTTGCCCTAATTGGCTTTGGCCTTCCTTTGTCCAATTCTTTCCTATCCCCTTAGTCTTATTTTTTTTTGCAAAGGGAACATGTACTCTATGGCATTGCATGTTGGAAGTATTTAACTTTCTTTTAATTTTTACAAGGGTGCACAGCTAATAGTTTGCCTTGAGTCTTAAGGAGACTTTAGACTTGGACTTTTCAGCAGTGCTGCAACTGTTAATGCCTTTGTGACTCTGAGACATGGACTAGAAGCACTTAGCATAATGAGATGGACATTGAGTCTTTTGGGAGCCAAGGGCAAAATGTTACAGTTTAGATTAAATGTGTCCCTTGAGTGTCATGTGTTTGGAAGGTGATTAGAAAATGTAAAGACACAGCTGACTTGCTTTTAGGAGAGGGACCTGATTGGAGGTGGATCACTGGTGTGTATTCTTGTTCCCAGCTTCTTCCTTCTCATCCTACTTCCTGGTTGCAATGAGTTGACAGCTTTCCTAAACTCAGGCTCTTCCACCAGTCTGCCTCGGAGCCAGTCTACCATGCACTGAAACCATGAACAAAAACAAACCTTTAAGCCTAGGGTAAAAAAGATACTGTGCTGCCATTTGCCTTAAAGTACTTTACATGAATTGTCACTTTCCATTAACCTTACCCATCTTTGTAAATACTTTCATCATGAAGTTATGTGTTCATATGTTACCTCTCCCTCCAAATAACAAAGTGGATGCAACATCAATACCTTTCTAAATCTCATTCTCCAGAGGTCACTATTTGCTATACTTTCCACTTTTTTATTTTTTATTATTAGTAGCTCTGAATAGTAAATTTATATTTCTGTATTTAATTAGTATTAACAAATAGATCAAATTAAATATAAATGTTTTTAAACACATAGCATATTATTTTTCATCTCCACTTCAGTTTTCTTCCTTTATTTTTGTTTGATGTAATATTTCAAATTTTAAATCTCTCTTACAACTTTCTGTATTGTACATTATACTACAGCTAAATTAAGATGTTTGTCATTTTTAAAATATCATTTGAAATATAAATTGTTTTAAATACTTGGAAATGTGCTTAATTTATTTGTTTTTTAAGACAATGCATAGACACTTGAGGGCCTGATATAAGAATAGAAATTTTCATCCTACATTTTAAAAATTCACTTAAAGCTGTCTAATCTATTGCTATTTCACAAATAAAATTTAAAAACAAAATACACTTAATAATCTAGCTAAGAAGTTACAGAAACAATAAAAGATATGAGAGAGAAATAGAGCATTTGGTGTGATAAAAGCACTGGTATTGTTAATTGTGATACATCAACTTTATTTGAGTAAAGACCACCTAGAAAATCAGTAAAGCTCACGAAGTGAGCCTCAAAGGCCACAAAGGCCACAAAGTGAGGAGAGAAGACCCAGCCCAGGCACAGGGAGCACCAGTCTATAGCCTGGTATACTGGATGGAATAAAAGCGGGGGAGAATCTTTCCTCTTCATCTTTGGAGGAACTGTAGTCTTTACCATCACCTCTAGATATTCCTCTCCAGTTTCTTCAGACTTCTGGCGCAGACTGTTCAGCTTTCTGAAACAAACTCATGCAGGATGCTACGGTGAGCTCCAGGCCTTGGAACTTTGGATCCTCTGGCTCTTCAGTGCTCACACAGTCATTTTGCAAGCTTCCACACTTGATTATATTGAAAACCATGTAAGTCTACCTAGTAAATCCAGTACACAATTATACACATTTATATTACATCTATTCCTCTTGCTAACGCAGATACTCTTACTGATATAAGTAGTGAGCACAGAAAACATTTAAAAAGAGACCTACTTCAAGAAATAAGGAAATTAGATTGTAAATGGATGGCAATGTAGTGCGGTGGGAATTTAAGCCAGGAACTGGAATATCATGTTTGTAGATATTAGTCTGGACTAATGAGAAAGAAATAGCAAACATGCAGCAATGAAAGATTATTACAGGATTGTGGATCCAACATGTCTGATTAGCGGAGGTGGTGCATAAGAGGTAATCAGAGAAAAGTCACCAAAATACAGGCACTCTGAAATGGGGGAGGCAATGACACCCATAAACAGAAAATGATCAACACAACTATTTGAGTCCTCAAACAAGAAAAAGCAAGCAATATGACTGCTGGTCCATACCCCACCCCACTCCAGGAAGCCTGCCATACTGGGAATAGGTCAAACAGCCTGAGGGGAGGAGTCAGTGCTGCAGTGGCCAGACTCCAGGACAGTGTCCTCCTATACACTGTTTCCCATCTGGAAGGAAATAAACTGCAGATAGGCATCAAGTGACAATGAGGGTAAGATGGGGAAAGGAAGGCTCCTTCCCCATTAGCCTCCCAAACACCCCAAACACTGCAGAACACTGTATCCTGGCAGTACCCATTCCACTGCTCACCGTTGGCGTGGAAGACCACACACACACACACGCATGCATGCGTGCGCACATGCACATGTAGAAGTAGGGTACTGCTTGCTGGCACAGACCCCAGAACCATATCCCTGAAGACACTGGGGAGGGAGTGGGCACTTCCTTGTCACTTCCACACAGACTAGAAAGATTCAAGTTAGCCAGAATTCCTAAACGGCAACCACCAAGAGCAGCAGCAATCACCAAGATTAAATTTAATGATGTAGCTAAGAGAAGAAGACAGAAATAAGAAAATCTATGAGAGAGAAGAGAAGGAGTGTCTAATGTGAGTATAGAAAATATATAAAAAGAGATAAATACTCAAAGAATAAAGGAAATTAGATTGTGGGTGGTGTTTTCAACTAGTAACAGCAATAGCGTATTTGTAGAGTCCGGGCTAGTCCCACGAGACAGAATAAAGTGCAGCAATGAAAGGAAATTAGAGAAAGGATTTGGGTTGGGGGTAAGGAGCAGCACACAGGTGGAAGATTGTTTAGAATAGTATCATCAGAGCCCCTTTCATCACATGGAGGAGAAGACAGAGAAATTGTCTCAGAGCCAAACCAGAGGGTAAAGTGTAGAAAGAATTACAGCTCCTTGGTAGAACATCACCAAGAGAAATAAAAATGTGAGAAGTCAGTTTCAGGAGAGAGGAACTGCTGTCAACTCTTCACCTTAGAGAGCAGAGTGCGAAGGTAATTATGTAAAAGTTACATGAATCTCAACACAGTTAAAAGGGAACTGGAGGTTCATGATCACAAATTTAAAGAACAAACTGGTGGCATGTTTAATTAAGAGTGTTCTCTAGCTACACTCATTCCATACAAATAGATATTAAGTGGATCAAGTTGGATTCAATCAGGGCAACAGTTATGAATAGATTTTCATCTGAGAAGAGCTACTGATGACAAATAAACTAATGAAATATGTTCATTACCATTACCCACTAGGGAAAAGTAAAATCACAATAATATTCAACTACATAACTTTTAGAATGGCTAAAATAAAAATACTGGTACATTCAAGTATTGCTGAGTATTTGGAGACATTTGATTTTCCATAATTGCCAGAGGAATAGTAAAATTGTCCTGTCCAGAAAATATTTTTACATTTCCTTAAACAATTAAACAAATATTTGCCACACAACACAGCAACTCTACCTTGGTATTTATACAAAAGATTGAAAAATTTGGCTTACTTGAAAATTTTGAATTTAAAGCAGTTGCAATTATAATAGCTAAAGTGAAAACAAACCAAAAATCTTCTCTCTTCAGTCCACATGGATGTAAAGTCACTGTCTTATTCTAAAAGCAGATTCCAGACCACTGATAATGTAAGATTTAGATCTGGCAGTTCAATAACCCAATATCTGCCTGTTTGTTTGGGGTGGGCATGTAGCCCAGGTTACTCATGGGGCCAGCTTGGGAATCCAGGTACTGACCACACATCTAGTATTCTCTCCAATCTCATACTCCCATGTTTTACATCTTTACCTATCCCAGGACTTCAATAAGTGGGACATATTTCTAAATTTATACTGGTCAGGAGAATAAGTAAATAACCCACACCAGATCTCATGGGTAAAGTTCAAGGTGTTAATTGCCAAAACCCAAAGTCAACTTGGCACCAAGCAATGGACAAGTGTCACCAGAAAAATTTTAATAAATCCAATTTCCTGGACTCATGCAGAGAGAGAGTTTGTATCTAAAGAAATTATTTTACCTAAACTGAAACACTAAGTGATAAATAGATACAACAGAATTCAGTCATTCAAAACTTAGCTTTTTACCTATAATCACAGAAAATCATGATTCTCAGAGCAACATAGTCTGAGAAAAATAAGATATCTTCTTTTTTGAAAACTTCCTATAGGAAATCTTAATTAATTTCAAGACTGAGAAGAAATTCTTTCCATCATAATGAAAATTTCTAAGGAAAGCATTCAAAAAGAAAGATTCAGAGGAAATTTGAGAAATTCATTAATAATGTCAAAAAGATTGTATTTGGACTTTCTTCAAGAAACAAGAAAATCTTTTAATAGAAGACACCACAAAATCACCCAAGCACTTCCAAGGCACTATTCTAAGGGAACAGTGTATGATGTGGCTCTGACTCTCAAAGCCACATATGTCTGAAAAAGTGGAGGCTTTTCATCCCTAAGCCACTTGGCTTCCCAGCTTTTCCAGGGTTTCCTGAGTACATCTGTCTCCTCCTTCATTCTCCGGAGGGGAATCCTGCAGAGCCCTCTGAAGGGCCAGCTTGAAAGTCTGATGCTTCTGCCTAAAGGAACCAATTAAGAAGTAAATGATGGGGTTGGCACAGCTGTTAACACAGGACAGGACAAGTGTGACTTCATAAAAATGGGAAGAGAAGTGATAAACAGATGGAAACCAGACTAACAGGAACCAGAAAGTGCCAAAGGGCAGGCCACAGATGAGGAATACCAGGACCGTGAGTAGAATGGTCACATACAGCCTGGTTAGCAGCATCCGTCTGAAGCCACATAGGATTCTGACCACCAGGGCTAGGCTGGAACCTGATAGAGTTAGAAATAAAAAAAACAGCCATGCAGTTATGATAAAATTAACCTTCTCCCACAAATCACCACCAGGGAACACATTCAGGAAGCCAGAGTAATACCAGTCCAGGAGGCTAAACAGCAGGGACAGGGCCCAGAGGAGGGTACACACAACAGCTGACGTGTGTCTTGGACGGTGGCAGCGGTACCAGATGGGCCACAGGACAGACAAGCTGCGCTCTATGCTAATGGCACTGAGCATGCTTAGACCTGTGATGTATGGAATAATTGCTATGTTGACAGGGATCCTATAAATGGTGAGGTAATCGAAGGGGTGATGGAAGAATATGATGACAATCAGGGAACCAATAAAGTGGCAGCAGAGGAAGAGGAAGTCGGATGCAGCCAGGTTGAAGATGTAGACCGAGATGGCGTTCCTGTGCATGCAGCATCCCAGGAGACGGATGACAGTTGCATTTCCTACCATCCCCACCAGGGCAATGATGATGATCCGCAAGTATGGGGTCAAAGTCTCAACATCAGGCTGAGATAAGGACTGGTCACTTCCATTCACCATGGTGGGTTCCATCCCCTGGGATGTCATGGTTGGATCCACACTCACAACCCCTTCACTGCTGTACCTGGGAATACAAACAATTTTAAGAACATGCTGAATGATAACTTAGTCTCAGGACCACATTGTTATATGGGAATCATTGTTCCTATTATAAAAAGAAAGGTTGAAATGATCAAGTAATCTATCCAGAGCTTGCTAGTGCTGGATTAACAAATACTAGATATAAACCTAGTACTTGTTGACTTTACAGACTGAGCTTTCTCTTCCAAACACAAGTTTTCTAAAGTATATGGAGCAGTCTGATAAACACCTCCATTCAATAGGCTAGGGCTATGGACCCAGCAGTCTCCTCCCCTGGGCCAAAATTTTCTTTCTTAATTGCAGAAATACATAAGGACATGATATTAATCATGACATCCCCCTAAGAAGGTTTCCTTCATGGAGAAAAAAGAACACCTTTTATAGAGCAACCTATGTGTGGAAGAGTCTGAGGATGGTTGGGCCTGGAGAGCTAGAAATCACAATGAATGTCAGCCCTTGAGGTTGAGAGCACGTTTTATATTCCCAGGGCTCAATTCACCTTTTTATACTAAATATTTCTTAAGTAAATGAAGGAAACATGAGAATCCTTATAATCATGAATGATTCAGGTTAAATGGAAAAAATGAAAACAAAGGAATTATGAAACATATATATCATGTTAGGAAGATTTCATTCATCATAATGTTCCTGTGGACATTTCTGTGTTTACAAGAATTACTTATGTTCGCCCAAATACCTAAAGTTGACCACTAAAGTGCTTTCAAAGGAAAGATTAATTATGGATCTTCTCAGGAATTAGAAGCATCTTGATTCACAGAAGAGGGGTTAGATTTGTGTCAGAGCCAAATTGTCCTGCAGCTTAGAATAGTGGCTAATTAGAGTGGCATCTAACATCCCGCAACTCAGCACAGCCTACCAGGGGAACACCCGACCAGCCTTGCAGGACACAGAGGTACTGAGCCCAGCCCAGCCCAGAACCCCAGAGCTGCTCATCAGGGACTGTGCAGCATAGCTACAGGGACTTAGAGAGCTTGGGCTCTCCCCAGCAGAGCACAGGGCACGTGCGAGCTCCATTCTTCAGTGCAGCGGTCTGCGCGCCGGGCCCTACAGGCTGTGACCATGTCCAGCCAGGAACAAGGCCCCGACAGTGCTGGCCTTGGGACTCTCCCAGGCTTGCCTGGCATGCCAGAGGCGCTGAACTCCTTGCAGCCAGTCTCAGGGTCCGGGTGGTGCCACATTCCAGGGTATGCTCCGCCTAGCTCCCTGGAATCAGGAGGACTTGGCCCCCACCCAGTAAGGAGGAGCCTCCACCCACATGCTCCAGAGGGGGCCCTCACTAGCTGCGTGCAGGATCCAGCTCTACCGGGTCCCTTGACCCAGTGCGACCCATCAGGGGAACACCTAGTCAGCCTTGCAGGACACAGAGCCACACAGGTTTTAGAAGAAAATGACAAACGAAAGGCCAAGAGGCAGTCTCAATCACCCAGCCCACTGAGAACAAACCCAAGAGACACTGAAATGGAAGACAGTGGGAGACACACAACTGAACTTTCTGAAATGTTAGAAAATGCAGTAAAGAAACAGCTCGATGAAACTATAGAGAAACTCAAATCAGAAATATTCTCTCAGCTAAAAAATGACATGAAAATCATTATTAAAGAAATGTTATGTGTATCTGAAGAAGAGCAAGATAAAAAATAGAAGAACTTAAGAAAATGATCGAAACTTTGAATGAACAATATAAGACACAAACAGAATGCATGAAACAGATGCAAAGAGAAATATAGGAAATGAAAAACTCCATGGAAAGCTTGAAAAACCACTTGAATGAAGCTGAAGATAGAATCTCAGATCTTAAAGACAGCATGGGAGATCATGGCCATGAAAGAAAAGATCTCTTTAAAACAGTAAGGAACCAAGAAACAACAATTCAACAGCTGCAAGATGATGCCAAGAGAAATAACATAAGATTAATAGGCATCAATGAAAAAGCAGGGGTCAATACTAATGACCTGAGAAGACTATTCACAGAAATAATACCAGAAAACTTTCCAAACATGGGAAGAGAATCTGAAATACAGGTAACTGAGGCATACAGAACTCAAATTAACCACAACCAAAATAAATCTTCAGCTAGACATATAATAATAAGGGTATCAGAAATACAGCACAAGAACAAAACACTAAAAGCTGTCAGAGAAAAGAAACAGATCACCTATGAAGGAAAGTCTATCAAGATCATGGCAGACTTCTCAACACAAACCTTTAAGTTAAGAAGAGCTTGGAGTGAAGTATTTTAAACCCTGAAAGAAAACAACTTTCAACCCAGATTGATGCATCAAGCAAAACTATCCTTAAAAATTGATGGAGAAATAAGATACTTTCATGACAAAGAAGAACTGAAGAAATTTATGGCCACCGAACCAACACTACAAAGAGTACTGAAAGACACTCCAGAAAGAGACAAAGATAGCTACAATCTTAAGAACAACAACAAAAGGAAACCACTAAGCAGGGCAAGTAATTAAACAGAAAATGTAGAAAACCAACAACAGAAAGATATCATGACAGGGATGAGACAGTACATATCAGCTATATCAATCAATGTAAATGGTCTCAACTCACCAATAAAAAGAAACAGACTAGCAGAGTGGGTTAAGAAACAAATCCCAACAATATTCTGTGTATAAGAAACACATTTCACTCAAAAGGAAATTCACAGACTAAAAATCAAAGGCTGGAAAACAATACTCCATGCAACAAGGACCCAGAAAAAAGCAGGGTAGTTATTATGTTTGCAGACAATACGAACTTCAAACCGAGAATGATCAAAAGAGATAAAGAAGGTCACTACATACTTGTGAGGGGAAAACTTCAAGAGGAAGAGATTACAGTCATAAATATATATGCACCGATTATGGGAGCACTCAACTATATAAGACAATTCTTAACAGACATGAAAAACCAAATGAACAATAATACAGATATAACAGGGGACCTTAACACCCCTCTTCACAGAAAGACAGATCAATCAAACAAAAAATCAGCAAAGAAATAGCAGAACTGAATCAAACTTGTGAACAAATGGACCTAGTAGATGTGTACTGACTATTCCACCCATCAACATCAGAATGCACATTCTTCTCAACTGCACATGGGTCATTCTCTAAAATAGATCATATACTGGTCCACAAAACATGTTTAAGTAAATGCAAAGGAACTGAAATCATTCCATGCATATTATCTGACCATAGCGCAGTAAAATTGGAAATGAATGACAAAAAAACCTATGATAACCGCATAAACACATGGAAATCAAATAATACTCTCCTAAATAACCAATGGGTCACAAAAGAAGTTAAAGAAGAAATAAAACAATGTCTACAATTGAATGAAAATGCAAATACAAATTACCAGAACCTGTGGGACACAATGAAAGCAGTCCTCAGAGGGAAATTTATAGCACTAAACTCTCACATCAGAAAAATGGAAAGAACACACATAAACAACCTAATGCTGCACTTCAAACTTCTAGAAAAAGAAGAGCAAGTCAAGTCCAAAGCCCAAAGAAGGGAGGAAATTATTAAGATTAGAGCAGAAGTTAACGCAATTGAAACTAAAAAAAAAAAAAAATACAAAG
>RJWM01044344.1:0-13313 GCA_004363535.1 Dasyprocta punctata | reverse complement strand
GAGCTTTTAGGAGAAAAGTCAGAAGTTTGGCAAAAGTGCATCTGCCACTAGGAGCTTGACAGTTTCCCCAATATTTGGCTGCTTTTCTGAAGAGTCTGTGGTGATAATACAACTTTTTTTTTTTGAAATTGTATAATAAAATGTTGCAACACTTAGAAGATCTGCATAGCTCAATCAAGCAATGTTGTCCACTATCACATGATGTTACACGGGTATAACATGCAGTCCACATAAGAGAATGATGGATTTTAATGAGACAAAAAATGAAAAATTCAGCCGGGCGTGGTGGCGCATGCCTTTAATCCCAGCACTCGGGAGGCTGAGGTAGGAGGAGCGTTGTGAGTTCGAGGCCGGCTTGGGCTACAACGCGAGTGCAAGGCTGGCCTGAGCTACACAGTGCGACCCTGCCTCAAAAAACCAGGGCTGGGAGTTTGGCTCAGTGGCTTAAGCGCCTGCCCTGGCAGGCACGAGGTTGTGAGTTCTATCCCTGGTGCCGGCGGGGGGGGGGGGGGGAAAAAAACCAGAAATAGATCTGAAAATCCAACTGGCTTCTATTCAGTCAGACATTAGAGATCTGCAAAAGCAATGCCACTCTTACTAACTTTTTTGAAACAACAGGATTTTTCGTTTAAAAAAATATGACATGTTAACTGTAATTTACATTAAAAGTGCTACTTATAGTGGGGCCCAGTGATACACATCTGTCATCCTAGCATTCTGGAGGCTGAAGCAGAGGATCACAAGTTCAAGCCCAGCCTGCACAACTTAAAGACTTGGCAAGACTCTGTCTCAAAATTTACAAAATTTAAAACAGGCTGGGGAAGTAGTTCAGTGCAAAGGTCCTGGGTTCAATTCTCAGTACCCCGCAAAGTCACTTACATTAATAGTGAGCTCATTATTTCCTAACAAATTAATATTTCAGTTTCTAATATGGTAAACATTGAGTATATATCCCACATTTAAAAAAATAAAATAAAAGTGAAGCTCACAAAGAGCTTTTTGAAGTGTAGAAGAGGCCAGGGCTGAAAGGTCTGAGAACTACTGGTTTAGAACAGCTGGGACATCCATGAAGTCTCTGAAAGACAAGGTCTTTTGTATTTTAGAGCCCAAGAGAAACTAGCACTGTCAGTATTTGTTACCAGTTCTGCCAGAAAAAGAGGGTGAGAAGTTCAGGGCAATAAAGCAAGCCCTTCTCTCTGCATTTCCTGGCAGACCAAAGCACCTGATCCATGCAAAAATTCAGGGAGACTAGGATGAGACAATTCCAAGGTCATAGTGGGAAATGAAACCCAATCCAGGTTATGAGTGTCATCTAGATCCTGAAGTTGAGGCTTCAAGATACAGTTTTTCCACAAGTGACAATTCTCTATTCACATGCTTATTTTTGTATTTGGTTTTAAATTCTCTGTCCCCTTCTCCATTCTTTTCCCACTGTCCACCCTTTGAACATCGGTGTCCTGTAAGCTTGGTGTTCTCACTTTGCCTGATAAACAGTAAGCACTCAACACTGGTGGCTACAGATACTGACACACTCTCCCCGAGTAATGTCTTCCATCCCTTAACTCTCAACTCTCCGTTATCATTCAGATTTCTGTAGTGAATTCCAGACCTGCAGAAGGACCTCCTGAGCCTTCCTGTAGCAACTGCAACTTGGCAGCTCTAAATATAACTCTTTTATTGTCCCCCTTAAAGCTGTCCTCCTAGATGAGCATGGTGCTACATGCCTGTAATCCCAGCTATTTGAAAGGCTGAGGCAGGAGAATCACAAGTTAGAGGCCAGTCCGGGAAACTTGGTGAGACCCTGTCTCAAAATCTAAAAATTAAAATTAAAAAGGGCTGGGAATGTAGCTCAACCCCCCTGGGCTTGATCCTCAGTACAGAGAGGAGACAGGAGACAGGAGAGAGAAGAGAGAAGAGAGAAGAGAGAAGAGACAGATGGAGAAACAAGAGAGACAGGCAGACAGACAGAGCAAGAGGAAGGAGACCTAAGAAAGCTACCCCTACTAATAGTTCCTCCTGCATCAACACCCACCTGACCACTAAAGTTAGAAACGTAGACCATTCCACACCAGCCCTTGTTCTAATCTCCAGGCATCTACTCTGCCACCAAGTTTTGCCAATTCTAATACATCTTTCTTGTTTTGTTTTTGCAGTACTGGGGGTTGAACCCAGGACCTTCACACTCAGCTACATCCTTGGCCCTTAAAAACAAATTTTTTTTCAGACAGGGCCTTATTATGTAGTCCAGGCTGGCCTTGGACTCATGGCAATTCTCCTGCCTCAGCCTCTGAGATTATAAGTGTGCACCACCATGCCTGGTTAATTATTTTTATTTTGCGAGGCTGGGCTTCAATTTACAATTCCAGAGTGCTGGGATTATAAGCATGTATGACCATGCTCACTTTAACATCTTTCAAAGCCTTCTCCATCCCACTGCAGAATAAAGAATGCATAAAACATTCAGTATTTCCAGCTTCAATCACTATAATAGTTTTTTCACTGGCTTCTTGACTCCAGTCTAAAACCCTTCCTAGTCAATCCCCACACTGGCATTATAGTAATTTCAGATACAAACCCTACAAATTATCTTTTCAGTTTTCCAAACATAATCTTCAAATGACTTACTCATTATCCCCAAAAGAAGTTTTTAAACCATGTATTCCTTACACTATACTAAAGGGGACATCTAAAAAACTACCCCCAATGCTGGGCATCAAATGCTGGGCCTTATGCAAAGTAATCATACCCTGAGACCTGAAATCTACTTTTTCATCAAAAGTTTAAAGAATTTTACTTTTTTATTAAAAGGAGGCAGAAAACATTAAACATTTTATAAAAAGAAATGAATTAAGAATTGTAATTACAACAAACATTTCATCACTTGATTTGTGTGTGTGTATGTGTGTGTGTGTTGTATGAGGGATCAAACTCATGACCTCATGCTTGCCAGGCAGGCGCTTGTGCCTCTGAGCTAAATCCCTGGCCCCTTCATCACTTGATTTGATTAAATAGATTTTTACTATCTTACTGAACAACACATCAAACCTAACTAAATCTCTCCTTTTTTTTTTTTTTTTTTTTTTTTGCAGCACCGGGGATCACTCACAACCTCGCGCCTGACAGGCAGGCGCTTAAGCCACTGAGCCAAACTCCCAGCCCTGGTTTTTTGAGACAGGGTCGCACTATGTAGCTCTGGCCAGCCTTGCACTCGCGTTGTAGCCTAAGCCAGCCTCAAATTCACAACGCTCCTCCTACCTCAGTCTCCCGAGTGCTGGGATTAAAGGCGTGCACCACCACGCCCAGCTCTAACTAAATCTCTTTAAAGCTTGTTATGCAAGTTTTATTCAATATAGCTTTAAAAATCTATGGTTCCATAAAGAAACCTAGTTACATTAAACTGATGCATGCTTTTAAAATTCAACATCAGAAATGTTCTCTCATTACAAACCAGGGTAGTTGGGTGTGGTGGCACAAGCCTGTAATCCCAGCAAGATCCTGCTTCAAAATAGATTTAAAGCCAGGGATATAGTTCAGTGGCATAAACACCTGCCTGGCAAGTGCAAGGTCCTGAGTTCGATCCCTGGTACCAAAAAAAAAAAAAAGAGATTTAAAAAGGGATTGGGGATGTAGCTTAGTGCAAAGGCCAATTCCCAGTACTGTAATGATAATGATAATGATAATGTAATAAAAGAAAAAGGGGCTAAAGATTTAGCTCAATCCCTAGTGCCAGGGGGAAAAAAAGTCAGAATCTCAACAAGGAACAAGCTGAACAGCAACCTATACCAGAGGAAAGACAAAAAGATACAAAGTGTTCCTAGTCTGGCATCTGAAGTTTTTTGTTTTGTTTTTTTTGTTTGTTTGTTTGTTTTGTAAGTGTGAGGGATATGTCTCTTCACACACACCCCCTCCACCTTCACCCAGGCCACTTCTGGAAAAGTTGTTTTGGAAGTCCTGCTCTGGGAATTTATTCATCTAAAGTTACGTGTGCTGGTGTATCCATCCTTTGGAAGCCTGGGGCCCTAAATACACCACCTTGGAAAACCACTGCTCGGGAGGATACAGTAGTTCTAATCAAACAAAACTCCCAAGACCCTTTGTGATGTAAACTCTATTAACTTCCCTCTTCCAATGTCTCAGGCTGCTTTCCTAACAAACCCAGCTCAGGAATGTCAAAATGTTTCAGGTCTGTATCTTTTCTAAAGCTACTTTGTATAACGTCTGTAATATCCTCCCACCACTTTACTCCCAGGAAAGACTGCATAATTTTTCAAAGCAAGGTTTGGTTCAATCCATAACTGGCTGATAATTCTGTGGGCAACAATGAGGCCCTGACGCAGAGCGCCTCTCAGTATTCACCGCAAGAAATGAAGGATGGGATATGGAACAGTCTCCCAAAGTTTCCTCCAGATGCTTGCTCATTGGCTGAATTAACAGGTGCTGAAATTAAGGAAGATGCGACTTGGTGCATCTGAGATGACGACATAAAAAAAGGATTAAAACATTACCTAGCCCAGAATGTGAATGCGGAGACCAGGGAGAAGGGGAATGAGATATTCTTCGGAGCACCTCTCCTCGCTTGGATCGCAGCACGCCGCCACTGACAAATGCTAACTCGATCAAGTCTCTCCTACACGACCAGCTCCATGAATATACACCTGTCTCGTTCGCCACTGTAACCCAGCCGTCCGGTACTTTCCCTAGTAGGATGGCTCATTAAAAGTGTGTCCATGTTTATTACGCATGGTTCAGAAGTGTTTAATTGGAGGAATGGATAAAGACGTTAAGTTCCACAGGATCTCAGATCCTGCTAGACTCTAGAGTTTAGGAAAGTGTTTCCCTATACATTATCTGAGTGGGGAAGTTAAAAAAAAAGAAGAAGAAGCAGGTGTATATGCTAAATTCGGCCCTGAAGCCGAATAGTTTGGGTTCCCAACCAGACGAGGGGAATTTAAACCGCACTACGGCGGGAAAGAGGAGGCATCCGGAAGGGGCTTGCAGGGCGAAGGGGTCGCTGCAAGACTCCGGCTCTCACCGGCGAGGCCAAGTAAGTTCACCGGGCCGTAGCAACGACGACCCAGGGCTCGGACGAGGCCAGGTAGGAGGCCGCGGCCCCTGGCCTCCGGGTGGATGGAGAGGCGCCGAGCCGGAAGCGGGGCCGGGGCGGGAACGGCTGGAGGGCCGGGGACCGGCGCGGGGTGCCGGGCAGGGGAGGGCGGAGCGTGGGGCCGCGGTCGGTGCCGGCCCCGCAGTCATACTCACCCGGGAGAGCCGGCTTCCCCTCGCCTCGACGCCTGCTCAGCGCTGCTCCCTCGCTCGGCCTCCAGGGCAAGCGGGCGACCTTAGGTGCTCCTAGCAACCACGCACCGCCACGCGACCCGCTCTCCCAGCCGCCGCTACCGCCTGCCACGCACAGCGCGCGCCCCCAGCGGACAGACAGAGGGCCTGAAGGGGCGGGCGGGAGGCCAGAGCGCGGAATCTCAGGCTGGTGGGGTCCGAGGGGCAGGGCCGACAGCGGACTGGCGCACGCGCAGTCAGTTCAATGCGATGGGAACCGGCGAGCGGCATTCTGGGAGATGTAGTCCCGAGGTGGAGCCCTGATCTGGAAATTCAGAACTTATTCTGCCCGAATTCCACCTAGTATCTACGGACTCTTTCTTCGGCCATTCCTCAGTTCACTCCTCTAAAATCAAAGAGCTTAGGCTCTACTAAAGAATTTCCACTGAAAGCCTTTAAGTTTGAGCCCAGTAAAAGAGAAACCCGCTAATCCACTGTTTCCCTCAACCCTAAACCCCTGTCTTACAGCAGAACAAAACAACAACTAGCTGCTTAATGGGCTTCAAGTGTAAACTCCAGCAATAGAAATCTGCTAATCCCATCTTAACCAAATGATCACAAGTAATTTCATCATAAAGACAAAAAGAGACGGGCGTGGTGGCGCACGCCTTTAATCCCAGCACTCAGGAGGCTGAGGTAGGAGGACCATTGTGAGTTCGAGGCCGGCTTTGGATACAACGCGAGCGCAAGGCCGGCCTGAGCTACATAGTGCAACCCTGCTTCAAAAAACCAGGGCTGGGAGTTTGGCTCAGTAGTTTAAGTGCCTGTGCGAAGTTGTGAGTTCAATCCCCGGTCCCGCAAAAAAAAAAAAAAAAAAAGAAAGAAAGAAAGAAAAAGAAAAAAAAAAAAAATAGCCGGGTGTGGTGGCACACGCCTTTAATCCCAGCACTCAGGAGGCTAAGGTAGGTGGAGCATTGTGAGTGCGAGGCCGGCTTGGGCTACAACGTGAGCAAGGCCGGACTGAACTACATAGTACAACCCTGCCTTGAAAAAAAATAGGGCTGGGAGTTTGGCTCAATGGCTTAAGCACCTGCTTGGCAGGCGCAAGGTAAGACAAAAAAGAAAAGCGATATGATATCATTATACTGAGATGACACGTTGTTTTAGTCACTTTCCTCCTCATTGGCAAATACCAGACTCCCACAACTAAAACGACAGTTTTATTTTGCTCACATTTCAGTCCATAGTCTCCTGGTTCCAAGGCATGAGGGTTGATGGGAGAAGAGCTGCTCACTTCCTGGCAGCCAAGAGGCAGAAAAGCTAGGAAGGAGCTGGGGAAGGAAGTAAACCCTTGCAGGCCAGATCCTCAGGACCATATCCTCCCATCAGACCCCACCTTGTAATAGTAAGCAAGTTATAATGCCCCATAACCCAATCGCCTTCCAAACATGAGGCTTTGGGGGCTATTTTAGACCTAAACCATAACACCTATCATCACTTATGTAGTGTTTTCTTAAAAAAATATTAATAATCTGAACCAAAGACACATTGAATATACCCAGTTTGGCCTATTCTTTCCAAAACTGTCAACCAATGTCATTATGTTAGTTACTTGTTATTGAACAAAATACCCAACACATACAAGTTAAATGAGGAAAGGCTTACTGTAGTTCACAGTTTGTAGAGGTTTCAGTCCATAGTCAGCTGGCTTCAGGGCAGGGTGGCAGCACCAAGCTTCCCTTCCCCTTTGATCCCATCAAGACTACAAGGGATGGTGCCACCCACACCCAGCTTGGGCTTTCCCATCATCCACACCCAGAACCATGCTAAATCAATGGACTAATGTAGCACCACACACCCTTAATCCCAGTGTCACCCATGCATGAGCCACCCTCCCAAAAGTCCTACCTATGAGTGCTAGAGGATTTGGGGGGAACATCTAGAAATGAGCCAAAACAGTCATAAAACACAAAGAAAAGATGAGGAATGGTTTTTGACTACAGTCTAAAGAGATGAAAAGAGACATGACAACCAAAGGCAATGCATGTTCTTGGGGTGGGTCCTGGAAGAGAAGGAAAAATTTGTATGATGAACATTATTTAAGGGTTGGGATGTGGTTCAGTGCTAAAATGCCTGCCCAGCATGCACAAGGCCCTGGGCTCAACCAGCAACATTTAAAAATTTTACTTAAAACAATTGGCAAAGCTGGGCATAGTGACACATGCCTTTAATCCCAGCACTCAGGAGGCTGAAGCAGGAGAATTGTTGTGAGTTCGAGACCAGCCTGGGCTACAAAGGGAGTTCAAGGTCAGCCTGAACTGCATAGTGAGACCCTGTCTCAAAAAAATAGGGCCAGGATTTAGCTCAGTGGCATAAGCGCCTGCCTGGCAGGCGTGAGGTTGTGAGTTTGATCCCTGGTACCAAAAAACATAAAATAAAATAAAATAAAATAAAATAATTGTCAATATTTGAATATGGGTGTAAGTTAATAGTATTGTGTTAATGTTACATTTCCTAATAGCATTAATTATGCTGTGTTTACATAAGGAACATCTTAGAAACTCACAGTTATATATTTAAAGATAAGAAGTCACAATATTTAAAACTAACTCTCAAAATATGTAGTTGGAAAAGTATAGTAAAACTAAATGTGATATATAAGTCAACTTTCCCCTTGCTAGGACAAAATATTCAACAAGTGCAACTTAAAGAAGTTTATTTTGGCTCACAATTTTGGAAGTTCCATTCCACAGTCAGTTGACTCCAAGACAGTGGTATGGCAGAAGGGCATGGTGGTTCAAAGCTGCTGAGTTCATGGCAGTTAGGAAGCAAAGCACAGGAACAGAATGTCAGTGAGCAAAAGGACAGGAACCAGATTTAGTCCCCAAGCTCACACCTCCATGACCATCCAGACACACCAAAAAGTGTGTTTTATTAATCTCTCAAGCTTATCAGTTTGACAATCAAGATCATATGTGTGTGGCAAAATGTTAACAATAAGTGAAGCTGGGTAAAGGGCTCCTGGGAGTTCTTTGTACTATTCTTACAACTGTAAATTTTAAATTATTTCAAATAGCATTTTTTAAACCACAGCAATGGAACTTTGCTTGTGTGTGTGTGTGTGTGTGTGTGTGTGTGTGTGTGACAGAGAGAGAGAGAGAGAGACAGACAGACAGACAGGCAGAGACAGAGACAGAGAAAGACAGAGAGTCTAGGGACTGAACTCAGGACCTTTGCATTGAGCTATATCCCCAGATCTTTTTCAGCTTTTTTGAGACATGATCTCACTAAGTCACTATATTGCCCAGGCTGGGTTTGAACTTGCAATATTCCTAGTTCAACCTCCCAGAGTGCAGCAATTGCAGGTACGTGCCACCACACCTGGCTCAGCAATAACAAACTTCTTTAAAAGGAACACATAAGACAAGTCAGTGTGGCAAAACGTTGATGACAAGTGAGATCAGGATTTAGGAGTATATTGTGCCACTCTCAATAGTTTTATATGTGTGAACATTTTAAGCTTTCATCTAACTCTAAAAAGTTAAAGGACATACACATCCATGCACATAAAACCAAACACAGGTGCAAATCCTCAAACTGTCCAGACATTCTCTACATAACAGGCCCTACTCAGACCACTCACTCCAAGCCCTCTTAGCACTGTCAGCACATCGTGTAATAAATGCTATATGTAAAATTGAAACAACTCTAATCCTTTGGATTGCATGCTCCCAGCGATGTTGAACATGTTTTCTTATTATGCTTCCTCATAAAATAGTCAACTATTGCTTTATCTAATAGCCTAAATAAATTGGGCTTAAATTTAATTTCTCTGCATCAAATTATTTTATATACCAGATAAGCAAGCTATTTCAAGCTAGTATGAGTTATTTGAAAAAAACAAATAATTGTTTCATAAAATGATCCTCCCTAGTTTGCCTTTTAGGGAAAAATTTACAGATTTCAAATTACTGTGTTTGCCTAAATCCAGAGATCTTAGTGAAGTCAAAAAAGTATGGTTGCTGGGAGTTTGGCTCAACAGCTTAAGTGCCTGTCTCGCAGGCACAAGGCTGTGAGTTTGACCCCCAGTGCCGCAAAAAAAAAAAAAACCAAAAAAAAAAACCAAAAAAAAAAGTATGGTTAACTACCTGGGTTCTGATCAGGGAACAGACGCTGGATTTAAATCAGGAATATTCACAAGAAAAAGTGCTTCTAATGTTATTGTCTATCTTGATTCAATTATCAATATTTAAGATTCAACAACCAATATATTTCCATATTTAAAGAAAATATGAAGGATATTGCAACAGAATGCGATACCCCAATATACAGTCAAGTTCAATATGAGAAATTCTACTGATCAAATGATCCAATTTCCTCAATAAAATGGTACCAAAATATGTTGAAAGAATTGTTTTATAGTCAAGTCAGTCAAACGCAATGAGTGAAACTTGTTTAGATCTGCTTTTTTTTTTTTCTTTTGTCAGTACCAGGGATCAAACTCTCAACCTCACATCTGCCAGGCAGGTGTTTAAGCCACTGAGCCAAACTCCCAGCCCCATGTTTTTTGAGGCAGGGTCACACTATGTAGTTCAGGCCGACCTTACTCACATTGTAGCCCAAACCAGCCCCAAACTCACAACACTCCACCTACCTCAGCCTCCCAAGTGCTGTAGATCTGCACTTGAAGAGAGGGTAAGTCAGACAATACTGAAGTCCAATGAGATATTTAATACTAAGCAATTACTGTTATTTTTTGTCAAGTATGGTACAAGCCTGCGGTTTCGTCAAAAACAAAAAGCCCTGATCTGTCAAAAACCTAAGTATTAGCTGGGCGTGGTGGCGCATGCCTTTAAGCCCAGTACTCGGGAGCCTGAGTTAGGAGGAGCATTGTGAGTTCGAGGCTGGGTTGGGCTACAACACGGCGCAAGACCGGCCTGAGCTACATAGTGCGACCCTGCCTCAAAAATCCTAAGGCCAGGAGTTTGGCTCAGTGGCTTAAGTGCCCTGGCAGGTGCGAGGTTGTGAGTTTGATCCCTGGTGCCACAAAAAAAAAAAAAAACCAACTAAGTATTTAAGGGTAATATGATGTTGCCCAGAATTTTCTAAAAATTCTCAAGTAACACAGAATACAGTATCTGTTCAAATGGTTATGAAGTTGATTGATCTGCCTACTTTTGTTTTAAGATTTCTAACTAAAAGATCTAACATGTTCATAACTGAACTTAAATCTTCCACTGCTCTGCTGGTGGCCTTCTCCATTTCAGTTAAAGGCAATTTCATCCTTCTAATTGGCCAAAAACCTTGGAGTCATCCTTATCTGCTTTCCTTTGGTCACAGGCTCTCATTCAACCAGCCAAGAAATCCAATTTGCTCCATGTTCAAAATATATCCAATAGCCAAGCAAGGTGGCATATGCCTGTAACCCCAGTACTCTGGGAGGTTGAGGCAGGAAGATCCCAAGTTCAAGCCCAGCATGAGCAATTTAGAGACTTAGCAAGACACTGTTTCAAAATCATTTTTTTAAAGCGATGGAGTAGTAGCTTAGTGCAAAGGCTATGGTACTGAAAAAATGAAAATCAAAATTCAGTTACTACTTTTTACCACTCTGTTGATGGCATCCCAGTCCAAGACACCATTCCATCGCACCTGGATTATTACAGTCCCATCTTCACTGCTCATGTAGTCTCCCACCTTCCCAATGATCCATTTGCAACACCAAAGACTAAACCTTTCGAAAGGTAAGGAAGAGCATATCACTCCTTTGCAAAACCCCCAGTGGATCCTACTACATTCTGGGGAAAACCACATCTTTACCAAGATCTACAAAACCTGTAAGTCTGGCCCACCATTATCTCCTGTCTTCATTTCCTACACTTTGCCCCTTTCGCTCCATCCAAACTGGCTCCCTCATTACTCCCCAAGTATGGCAGGCAGGCTTCCATCTCAGGGCCTTTGATGTGATTGTCCTCCCTGCCTAGGTATTTGTCAGGTAGTTGCATTGCTCACTTCTTACCTTTAAGTGTTTGCTCAGATTCACCTTCTACCTTGGTCCGCCCTGAACACCCAACTCAGCACTCTACTCCCTTTCCCTGCTTTATCTTCCTTCAGAGCTTTTATTACTGTTATATAGATAGTACATAGAATTGGATTTTTAAGACAGAGTCCCACAACGTTGTCCAGGCTGGTTGCAAACTCCTAGGCTACAGTGATCCTTCTGCCTCCGAAGTACTGAGACTATAGGCGTGCACCACTACATCCACCTTTAATTCACTTATTTTAGTAAATTCCCTATCTCCTCCACCAAAATGGAAACTCAAGGATAGCCAGGTAGTATCTATTTCCAGTAGCTCAAAAAGAATCTGGCACATAGGAAAGACATATGAACTGAAATAATCTGGATAGGAAATTAAGGCAGTCCTTAGAAAATTGTCGTTTTTGTTAAAGTGTAAACATAGTAGCTAATGAAAACAAGGTTGTTATGGCTTGCATTTGATGCCCCGCCCCCCAAAAAAGCTTCATGTGCTCATAGGTGAAGCTTTTTGAAACTGGCTGGATCTAGGGTGTGTAATACTGGGATTAAAAGTATATGGTACTAAATTACTCCACTGATTGGAATTAGCATAGTTCTGTATGGTACCACCCAGAAGGCTGGTAGCCTGGATGAGATAAAAGTAAAAGGCAGGCTACTGGCTGCTGCTTGCTGGTTTCTGCCAGCCATGCCATGGACTGTTTTTCCTCTGTGATGCCCCTCTGCTATGCTGCCCTGCCTTGGAGCCAGCCAACTGTGGAGTGAAACATCTACAAACTGTGAACTGAAATAAACTCTTCTTCCTTTAACTTTGAGTGTCCAGTATTTTGTCTCAGCAATGAGAAAAGTAACAAAGACAAAAGGCTACATAAAATTGCTTATAAAACTAAGGGCATCTTACTTATCTTCCATCCCAACTTTTTCTTTCTTTCTTTTTTTTTTTTTTTTTTTTTTTTTTTTTTTTTTTTTTTTTTTTTTGAGACAGTGTCTCAGTATGCACTTCAGGCTGGCCTCAAATTTGCAGGGATCCTCCTGCCTCAGCCGCCCAAGTGCTGGGATTACAGGCATGCATCACCATGCCTGGTATCATTTTTTTTTTTAAATCAGGGTTTAAGGAAGTTACATATGGAGAAATCAGGGCCCTGGGAGCTTGTCCTAAGCCATCCAATGAGTCAAGGTTAAAGTTTCCTAGTATGTGCCCAGTTAGATTATGATGCTAACGTGTCTGCTTTCAGGAGTTCTAACAACCCTTTCAAGTAAGCTACACAATCTCCATAAATAGCTGCCCTTCTAAAGCATCCAGGATTCCCTATGCAGTACACTGAAACTTCACTAAATATTAAAAAAAGTCTGAAACCACAAAGAAACCCAATTTACTTCTGTTCAACCCTACACTTTGCTATTTCAGTTCCACTGGCTGTGGCTTGAAAGTAGGTGACCACATTTGGCTAGGAGGAGGAGGATAGAGGAAGTTGGAAGGCAGGGTAAGACACAGGTGAGGCCCCAAAGCAGGACCCTGCGTGAATAAGACCTCAGGTCTTCCAGACCTGTATAGAAGCTACAAGGGGCTAAACCTCCCAACCTCTTACTCTGGGAGCTCCAAGTAGGGAAAGGCACAATTTTTTTTTTTATTAAAAAAAATTTACAAACAGAATTACCAAAAAAAAAAAAAAAAAGATATACTCCCCACCCATGAAAGAAATGTGGGCTAAGGGAACCCTGCAACAATAGGGGCTCATGACATTCATCCTCACAGCCTTCACCTGAGACAGGTCAGTGTGCCTAAAGCAAAAACTGCCAGAGGATTAAGGCAGCTCCAGACAGGGAGAGAACTGTGAGGTGGCAATGTTTCCCCTAGGTCCGGGGCAGCATGTTCCTGGGGTTATAAGGCACGTTTTTAGGAAAAAGACCCCTGTACATAGAGAAGAAAGGAATCTTCTCTGGCACCAACAGTAATAAAATTTACTGGTTTAAATGATCCTGAATCTTGGAAAAGGAAGGAGGTTTA
>RJWM01044343.1:0-13321 GCA_004363535.1 Dasyprocta punctata | reverse complement strand
GAACTTTCATCTTGAAAACAGGTTATTTCCATGACATCTGGCAAAGTGCAGTCATCACAAGCTGACTGGATTTCCACCCTTGTCCAGCAGTAATGAGGTGTCACTTGTCCCTGCTGGGGTGGTGACAGGGAACATTTAGTAGAAGGTTCAGCCACCACTAAGTCCTAATAAGGCCACTCATCCAAGTATAGAAGCTAAGAAGGGAACAGTATTTTTTTTTTTTTTTTTTTTTTTTTTTTTTTTTTTGCGGCACCAGGGATTGAACTCACAACCTCGCGCCTGCCAGGGCAGGCGCTTAAGGCACTGAGCCAAACTCCTGGCCCTGGTTTTTTGAGGCAGGGTCGCACTATGTAGCTCAGGCCGACCTTGCGCTTGTGTTGTAACCCAAGCCGGCCTCGAACTCACAACGCTCCGCCTACCTCAGCCTCCTGAGTGCTGGGATTAAAGGTGTGCGCCACCACGCCCGGCTTAAGGAGGGAACAGTATTGAGGCAAACCTGGTCCAGCGATGAATCAGTGAAGGCACAGTTGAGAGCAGGAACTCTTGCCCTTGTCCAGCAACAACAGGTTCCTCTTATCAAATGCTGACAAAGGCTGTTTGGGAGCTGGACTTCTGATCCCACCTCTCCCTCTGTGGGCCAATGCAGTCAAATCCAATGGGTAGTATTCTCCACCAAGTAGTACTACTTTTTATGATCCAGGACCACACTGATAGCAGAAAAGAATATAGGTGGCTGAAGCAGAATCAAGTTTGAATTCCTTAGCCATCTTTTTTATCCAGGTAGTCATGTGGAAACATATCAGTTGGACTTTCTCCATGTGGGAATAAAGGGGAAGAAGGATTATACCTAGGATAATCCATGGCAGAATTCCAAATTTTCAGAGATAAGCCGACATAACCCCTCACCATCTTCATTAATAAAATTAAATTAAACCTTGTTGGGAAGCAGCCATGATATTGGGCCCAAACTTCTTTATTAAAGTATAAATTGAGAGGATAGAATCAAAAATCATTTTCAATTGCTATTTTAGAAGTTCATTCCTCATCACAATGATGTCAGCAACCTTGAAATAATAAGAGATATTAAGAATCCATCATGGGCTGGCCTAAGCCCCTGCCTGGCAGGTGTGAGGCTGTGAGTTCAATGCCCAGTACAAAAAAAAAAAAAAAGACAGAAAGAAAGAAAGAAAAAAAGAGTCCATCAAATATGTGACAATTGTCATATTGTTGAGTGACCTCTGAAAGAAAGGGTAGCAAGTTCAGACTGCACAGGATCTGAAAAGCTGAAAATATGACAGTTTTATTTTCAGGACAATATGATATTGTTAGTTGGTCAGACTGGAATAGCAGTAAAGTGCCAATAGTTTACCAGAGAGATGGTCAAATATTGCACATGGTCAGTTTGCTGGAAGTAGACTGAGACCAGATCATTCACTATGACTTCTGTCATCATGAAAAAAATAGGATAATTTTTGACAAATGTCATAAACTTGGTATACAATAGTAATATTTGCATCAGAGCCGTAGTTTTTAATTCTGTGCCTAGTCTGTGATAGTGGACATGTTATCATATTTGATTTGATATTAGATAGAGGTAGTGTTGATTTTGTCAGAAATTAGGTTCATTTAGTCTCATCAAAGATCAGAGCTTTACTCATACCTACATGATTCAAAGCAGTGTCCAGCGGTAGTGATTTATTTTCGCATTTTATGGAACCAAAGAGAGAAAATTTTAACATGCTAGTCTGCAGTCTTCCAAGTGGTTGTCCATATGGCTAGTCAACAAACCCAAAATTTGTAGCATATATTACACCTGGGATAGTGCAGTCTATACAAGCTATAAAAGCTGTCTAAAATAAAGGAAATGGCTTTTATATTAGCTGATTATGTTGACAGGCTATTACCACAGGGGCTTTTCCAGTACTCCCATCACTGGCTCTATGTGAGTTCCTTGGAGTTCTTTTGGATTACCCTGCTTTTTCTTGGCAGGTCTTGCTGTGGCCTTGGGCTCTTCCCACACATACTCATCTGATAGCTTGAGGTAGCACTCTGCATAGGTCTCTGCCCTTCCTGAACTCAGAACTCTTTTTATTCAATTGAGTGACGCTACTCAGCTCTGCTTAGATCCTAAGTTCCCTCTCTTAAGACGTGTCTCCTAGAAGTAAGTTAGAGAAATCATAGGACCCACCTAGTTTATTTCTCTTCTCAGTGACCTATGTCCTGTACGGTTGCTCAACTTCTGTTTTAAATGAACTATTTATATCTTTTATCCAGGTTTCCAGGCTTTCTAAATGGGGAGTGAGTATAAGTCCAACTTCTTTGTTCTATTATGACACAGAGCAGAAAATCTCTCTCTCTCTTTTTTAATTTAGTATATGTTTGCATTACTTAATGTCTACATTCCTTGTGGACAGTTGGCATATGTACGTAACACATCTTAATGACTTTTTTCCATCCTCCGTTCCTTCCCTCTCCCCCTCTCTCGGACTCATGATCTCCTCCCCATTTGAGAAAGCTCTATCTCCTTACTATTATCTCTTATTTATTTTTTTCTTTGCCTGTAGTTTTTGCCAAGTGACAGTAATAGTTGGAGTTTTTCCTTAGAAGATCCTTATCCTAGGAGAAAAATAAGGGTCAGTTTGGTTAGAGATTTAAAAAAGAATAAGACAAACAACATAGAATATATTTAGAAATAAAAATTGTCCAGAGACTTCATGTATTTTTTGTCCTGTTTTTATGAGAATCTGAAGCACCACAAGAGAATATAAGCTGCAGAGTTAATTCTCAAAATTACATACAACAAAAAAGAATGAAAAATTTCTCAGGAGAAGCAGAACCTCACCAGAGACTTTGTAGGGTACTCCAGTAATTATTCATTTATTGACCTCCTCTCCATTCTGTTTTGCACACGTATGCCTTGGCAAGCATTTTTTTTTTTTTTTTTTTTTTTTTTTTTTTTTTTTTTTTTTTTTTTTTTTTTTTTTTTTTTTTTTTTTTTTTTTTTTGCAGTAAGGCTGATGAATCACACCACTAGTTTGATGGGCCATAGTTTGAAGATAAATGACTAAGGATTTTATTCAATTTATTCCTTGGATTTTCCCATAAACTTCCAGCCAAGATCTTTCACAGTGAAAGGCAAAGCCAAAACAGACACTTACCCTCTCCTCCCTAGTACTTTTCTTTTCTCTCTTGACATACATAAATGTTACGATTTACATGGAGAATGTTTCCCAAAGGCCTCATGTGCTCAGAGGTAAGATTTTGGGAAGAGGATTGGACTATTTTGGAGCTTTATCTGGCTTGCTGTTAGGAGACGGGGCCTGGTCAGGAGAGGTAGGTTACTGTGGAGTGTAACATGGAAGGATATTATCTCCCTTCTCTCTCTATTTCCTGACCACCATGTGAGAAGTTTTCTTCTACCACAGGTCCTTCTATCATATCATTTCCTGTGTGGGGCCTGCTGACTGTAGATAGAAACCTCTATAACTATGAGTGAAAACAAAACTTTCCTCTATTAAGTTGTTAATGTTCAGTTCTGTATCTTAACAAGGAGAAAGTGACTAAAATAGCATGTTTTAAAATAACCACATGTTTAAAGGCTGATCTTTTCTCTTCCTGGGTGTTAACATTCATCTGTTCGACTCTTTTTGTTATATATTTGAAATCTGTTCCCAAAGATTAGCCCTGAAACATACTTTGCTATGCTTTCAGATATTCAGATAGACACTATGGCCAGTTTTTGGCTTTTGTTTTTGTTTTTTTTTTGGCACCAGGGATCGAACTCACAGCTTCACACCACCCAGGCAGATGCTTAAGCAGCTGAGTCAAACTCCTAGCCCTAGTTTTTTGAGACAGGGTCGCACTATGTAGCTCAGGCCGGCCTTGCGCTCATGTTGTAGCCCAAGCCGGCCTCGAACTCACAACGCTCCTTCTACCTCAGTCTCCTGAGTGCTGGGATTAAAGGCGTGCGCCACCACGCCCAGCTAGTTTTTTTTTCATTTTTGTTTACTTATGTATTGGATAAATTTTACTCAGCTTTGGTCTATCACCTGATCTAAGTAATACATTTGAAGTTTATGAGGTACTATTTTCTTTTTCAACTTAAAGTGTGTGAGATGGCAAAAGAAATGAAAGGTAATTAGTAGCCTTTAAAGACTGTAACAGGCCTTGTACTCTGGATTGTTGTACATCCCATAGAATATCTAATTCAATAACTTCAATGCTAATGTTACTACCTTGAACTAATAAATGAATAAATTCAGGCACAGACAAAGTAAGTCCTATTCTTAGGTTTCTTTTAGTTCCCCGAGTTCAAAGTATTTCCTGTCTAATTTTCCCTTTTGCAAATTTATTTTGTAAAATCCACCAAAGATTATAGTGTTTTACTTTTATAAATTTTTAATTATTAGGAACATGAGAATTTTTTATTGTTAAACAGTACATATAAAAAATGCAAAAATATAAAAAGTAGTTAAATACTATTTTCCATGCAAATCCCTCTTGCCTGCTGTGGGTAATCAACAGTGTTATGTTTTGTACTACTTATATACAAATATACACAAATAATATGGTCATTTTTGTCATATGTCATTACAGAGTGCATTGTATTTTACAGCTTGCTTATACTTAAAATTAAATGTTTTGCCTTAATCATACTATGCTATCTATTTAAATTGCTGCACAGAGTCACATTTTATACTGTAGCCTAATTTTTAAAATAATTTCTGTATTTTAAATATTGTAGATAATATCATGGCCCATATTGAGATAGATGCATTTTTACTTGGGTTAATAGTACTCATTTTTTTTTCTCTTTTCATCTTTCAGTTTAAGATACTGTGGTCTAATTATCAAATATACATTCAGTAGCTCTTCCAGGCTTACCTCAATCATGCTGAAGACTTTAAATGATCTTTTCATTATTTCCTGAGTTTTCTGCTGATTGACATTGCCAGCCACACATAAAATTACTGATTCCTGACCATTTAGCTTTTAAGAATATTGGGTGTTCCAATGTGGACATTGACAGAGCAGGTTCATACAATTATAGAAATAAGAGACTGAAATGACCTATTGATCAACTGTTCTATACAGCTGCCAGCACAAGATTGTTCCTTACATATGCACATTATTAATGAGACCACCTGGGATATTATGGGATATTATACATATGTATATATAATATGCATATGTATAATTTCTTTCTTTCTTTCTTTCTTTCTTTCTTTCTTTCTTTCTTTCTTTCTCTTTCTTTCTTCTTTCTTTCTTTCTACTTGAATGGAAAAGACAAAAAAAGAAGAGGTCTTCAATGAGGATAGGACTTTATCCACATGAATGATGCTGTCATGTAAAATTACTGATTTTACATGAATAATTGCATCATGTAAAATCAGTAAAAGTTGGAGAAACAGTCTTATTATAATCCTAAGAGGATCAGATCTAGCAATGACATTTTGTACAATTAAAGTGTTCCAAATCAGTAGGACCTCTACTATACAGTACTTTCAGGACATTATTCCACTTTTAAATCTGATTACCAATAAGGAGAAGTTCCATCTCCAAAACATTAATATCCTTCAGTCATAACCAGGAAGGTTTGATAGGCAAAGGAAAGACATGTTCTGATTTCAGAAATAATGACTTAAAAATCCATCAAGATTGAGATGTGGTCCTTCCTACAAATAAAGATGAAATTTACATGAAATGAAAAAAGATTTGCTCTGCTCTGCAGTCTAGATGAAGATAATTTTGTCTAGGTGTTTATTTCACACGTCTTTTCTGATAGAGTAAGTTTTTAGAGGACAAATGTATTGCTCATTTTAAAATTCAAGACTTATTACAAGAGCTAGTAAGCAAAGAATGAGAAGCAATAAATGAGTTAATGAACTACAATTTCTCTTTTCTATAAACTGAATCATTATCCTGTTATGACAGTCATTTATGGCATTTTATAAATCTAAAGGTAGCTCAATAATTCAACTAATGTAAAGACATTTAGTTTTACAGATATAGGAATAGAAACTTAGGAAGACAATTTATAAACCAATCTTGGCTAATCACCAGATAGTCTATTAATTAAGTTTAAGAAAATTATTTAGGATGCTATCTAGAAATTAAAGATAAAAGCATTGCTATGATACATACAACTAATAATTCATTGATCTAAACACAGCAAGCACAGTCATTATTATTACTGAAATGCATTGCAGTGCAACTTACACTTAATCAGATATTAGCATTTAATATTCCTAGTTATGGATTATCAATATTAATGGGACTCCAATTTTCTTCTCCTTCTTACTCTGAGACATTCTATTACATAGTGTCACAGTTCCATTCTCTGGTTTCATCACAAGATGGTGCCAGTGTGTTTTTGTCACCACAGAATAAGACTTACCTGATAATTTGATGTACTTGTATTGGGCGTTGGATGCAGGTCTAGTGAATTTCAAAGAACCTTATATTTTCTTCTTGTTTTGGAAATGGCAGTATGTTCTTTCAAACAATTGGTAAATATAACTCTTGAAATTGTCTTCAAAAGTCACATATTTCTCTACCTAAGGGATTCCATGGCCATGAATGCTTCACATGACTTCTGCTGTATTCAATGAATTTTGACTATCTTTTATAAGAACACACATGTGTATGCACACACACACACACACATACATGCATCACAGATATACAGTACCCCCTACATTTCAGGGTTATGGTTATTATTCTTGTTTTGGCCCATGTACAGAAAGCTCTTTACCAGACACTTCCATATAATATATACAAGCCTCAATTCATATTTCCATAAATTGGTGAAAAATATTTAACCACAATCATAAGTGTTTTCCTCACTTATCTTAAATTCCGGGATACTTCAATTATATTAATCATCAAGGATGGCTAAGTGGTTTCAAATCATATCTCTCTCTCTTTCTCTCTCTCTCTCTCCTGCTTGTTTTTTCATTTGAGAATTTCATTGCTATAGCCAAAACCTGCAATTCCTAGTTCTCCTGTGTCTTCTGTGAGTGTGGAAATTACTATAGTATTTGGAAGAATATGCACCATTCAGTGCTCTCAATGTGACCTAGCTATTACTTAGGAGATTTTGCCACATCCTCCAGATGCTGCCAAATTGAACTCACATTTTCAATACTCATGCTTACTTCTATTACCCTGAAAGAATCTTAAAATTAAGTCTTGTGATAAAGCACATTTTCTCACGTATAATTCTTTTCAATGGATTTAGACATTTGTAACAAAAGTCAAGAAGCTCAATGGTGGATTCTCTTCTGTTTTGTCTTTGAGGTCCAATATTGTTCTCATCATTTTGGTTTATTCTGATTTTTTGGCTTTATTTCATATTCTGTTTTTATTGGTTTTATTCTGTTTTGCTTTTGGTTTGATTTTACTATACCTGATGGACTCGTCAACTATGTTGAAAATAACAAGATATGCTCTAGTAGCTATTGTTTTCCCAGTATCTTTCTTTGAAGTTCTGTACCAGTTCTACTGCTTTGTTTTGATTGACTTTGTTCTGTTATATTTTGTTGGATTTTACCATCTTTAAAATAAAAAAATAGTAAAATAAAAGAAACTCAAACACAAACTTCATCAGTGAAAAAAAGTACGATATAGATACTTATATAAAAGGGCACTGGGCAAGTTAGAATGTGGAAGATTAAAACCAGAAAAACATAAATCTCTATCTCAAAGAACTATACATATATATATATATATATATACATATATATATATGCACAGAAATTCATTAAATAGCTTCAGACAACACACATCACACTTTATTTTCACTGTGTTGCTGTGTGCCAGAAGCTGTGCCAGGTTTTGCAAAAACAGAAAATTTGAACAATGTCTGCAGTGTGAGAACTCACTAGCAAAGGTCTACAAATCAGTGATCAGTTTAATTATGTCTAATGAATAAATTAGTTATATAATGCTTTAACACCAAAAACATTTAATGCAGCTCTAAATTATTAAACTACAGTAAGATATGCATAGTTTTCCATGATTAACTTGACTTTACTTAATTCATGACGAATGTGCATCTTGAGCTAAGAGAGATTGGATGAGAAGAGAAAATATGGAATTCTTTGGTATTCTGTGTGTATTCCAGGTTTTGATCTTTTCATCCATGTATGTTGTTTTCAGCTTTTTGTTGTTACTGTTACTGTCAACTATTAGTAAAATAAATCATTTCCAATCGAAGCACCTTCTGTTCACTCTATGCAGTATTGTTTTTACAAGCAAATTTGATTAATTCAAGGAACAGTAGTTAATGAATATTTTTATGAAATTAAAAAATTCTACCAATACTTCCCACAAATTTTGTGTTAACTACCCTTTACCAGGTGACCCCAGGGTCCCCTGACTTAATTAAACATTTAATCATTGAAATATTTTTAAATGTCAAAACCTTAGCAACCAAATTCCTTTATGGCCCAGAACATGCCAAACTCAGAGGGAAAAAGTCCATGTAGCTTGCCCTGAAGGTGAACACTGAATGCTTAATATACTCTGAGTCTCAGTGCTAAAGTTACTTCTCAGACTAAAAGGAAAAAAATGTATATAATTTTTCCCTAGTCTGTAGTATCTGGATGATAATTATATCAGCTTCCATAAGAGTGCTTTCTTCTTTACTGTCTCTTATTCTTAACCCTCTCAATATTGATGCTTTTCTTTTTTCCCTAGGATTTCAATTTTTATACATTGTATAACTTTCCAGTTATTCTAGTTTCTTAAACTAATTATCCTATGTTAGCTCAAATAGTTTTTCCCTAATCTCCCTTCCTCCCCAGAAATGTTAAATAATTGAGATTTTATACCCGTATTTTTCTCACTTGTAACTGCAGTGTATTTTATCTTTAAGATTTATTTCATTAACTCTTAGACCCATTTTAAAACAATCTTTAGTATTATACAGAGAGCTGTTGGGGGAAAATGAGATGTCCTATCTTTCATTCTATCATTCATTTGTTCTTCTATTCATGAAACATTTATTTAATGCCAATTATAAGCAAGGTCCTGCATATAAAGAATGTCATGAAGCTCATTGCCTGTACTCCAAGATTGGATAGAAATAGAATAAATTAAATGTCAAATTTGAAAGAATATTAAAGGTCATCTGGGTCAGCAGCTCTAAGGACAGGATATACTAGGGTTATCTCTTGGGCTTTATTTTAAAAAAAAGTAGAGTCATGGATCTCATACCTGAGATACACAGTAAGTATTAATATAGTTTGCAAATTTACATTTCTATGCATCTCAAATTACTTTGGGTTATTAGAATAACAATGAAGAATGACTTAGCACTATGGTCAAACTATTGTCCATCTTTCAACTTCCAATTCATTTCTTGAATTTCATATCACAATAAATCTATACTTTTAAATTTAAAAAGATCAAGAAATTGTATTTCAACAATGTAAAGAATACTTTGAAATTTTTTCTATATATATCTATGTAGATATACGTATACATACATATATACATATACATAAACATGCATACATACTTTCTTCAGATTTTGTAAATCAAAGCATCAAATTCTTGTGGCAGCACATTTTATCTTTGGACTACCCTATTACAAGGGGTTCTTGTTTTGAAAAATTATGTTTTAGCTTCTATTAGCTGATTTTTTTCTTTCTCTTGATTCTGAAAAAATTGAGATCCTTTGTAGCAAAATCTCTCTCTCTCTCTCTCTCTCTCTCTCTCTCTCTCTTTCTCTCTCTCTCTCTCTCTCTCTCTCTCACACACACACACACACAGAGGACGAATTTGTATCTCTATCCCAATCTTTTGTGGTTGAAATTCAGTATATTATTTTAACACTTTCTACATAGCATATGCCTCCAGAATGTAAATGGCTATACTTTAGATTTTGTGATTACTATTTTATTCAAGTTGAATTTTTAAATTTTTCTGGGTTTTTCTCTTGCAATATAACAAAAGGGTAATCAGCAATTACTGTCATTTATGCAAAATTAATGTAAGAGTGAAATGTATTATTATTCCCCAGGCATATATTTCTTACTTTACATTATCATATCTTACTTATTTTTACAATATTCCTATTTTAGCCTTATAATCCAGGCTATTTTACTCAAAACAGATGGACTTCACAATTTTATCTTCTAAAAATTGTAATATTTTCTCATATTTCAGATTCATTTCATAGAATTTTAATGTAAATTAGCAGCAATAACGTTAGAAGAGCTGGACCAGTGAATACTATAGTAAATAGTCACAGTCCTTCCCGGTCTTTTCAAACAATATCTAGTTAATCCCACTGGAAGTTGTTCTGATCTTCCTGAACTTCATGGATTCTGAATCCCCTGGAATTCTATATTTGAGTTTCTTTTTCTAATTAATTAATTTTATTGATACATTTTAGATATACATGTAGCCATGACTAACTGCGAATTTCTTTATGAGTTGTCATGCTTTCAGTCCAAACCAGATTTTTCTTTGGGAATACAAAAAAGAAATCAGCATTCTAAGAAACTTGAAGGCTGGAGGAGCCTTACATATATGGTTGTGACTTGCTTAATGATGAAGACATGCTCTGTGAAAAGCACCATCTGACAATTTTGTGATTGTGCAACTACCTTAGAATGCACACACACACACAAATTTAGATGATACAGGGCAGACACTCAAGGTAGTGTCTTGATGCAATTGAGTCTGCAACTGCTCCCAAGCAGAACACAGGATACCATTTCAGAGTAAACTTTATAAGTAGATGTATAAAGCAAAATAAAGATAAAAGTATAGCAAACACATAAACCAAGAATATAGTTATTTATATTCATTATTAAGTATCACGTACCATACAGATGTGCTAAACTTTTAGAGACTGACAGTGCAGTGGGTTTGCTTTACACAAGCATCACTATAATGCTGTGAGTAATGAATTGTACTGTGATGTTAAAATTACAACAAATGGGAATTTTTCAACTCCTCTGTAATGTTATGGGACCACAGACATATACGCTCTCCCTCGATCATAATGTTTTTGTGCAGTGATGACTGTAGATCCTTTCTACACTTCCATACATAAGCCAAGCATTCAGGCTAAGAAAGGATCACTTTACTTTCTTGTTTTAGGAAAACAGGTATTCTAACAGTTATAGCACAGCAATAAAAGGGAGTAACTCATGACATCATTTCTCTTCAATTCTTTCCTTACTTTTCAATGAGATGAAGACAGAAGTTTTAGAATTTGAATGTCAAAAGTAAAATAGAAAAGTTTGTGCTTAATTTCCATTATTTTGATAAATATAAAATATATAGGCATGTACAAACTAAAAAATAGTAATTTGGCATACAAGTAAGTGATTTTTTATATTCATATTTAACACTAAAAGTATACCATATGAAGGTAAATGATAAATTCATGCTATAAGGTTAGAATTTTAATTTTCTTTGTTTAATTTTCTTTGGCAGTTAAATTTTCAAATTTTAGTGACTCTTTCACTTGGGGATAAATGTAGACTCTCATACATTTTAAGAAAAATCATGCATTTATCCAGTGTGTCCTTTAGTAAATTTCTCTGATGATAACACTTTGCACAATTATAGTACAATATGACAACTGTGATACTGACAATGGTATAGCCAATATGAAGCATCTTTTCTTCTTAGGAATTCCTAAATTATTAACTAAATTTCTTTAATACATATATATCTACTCAGATGCTCTATTTTGTATGGAGCGCATTATGGTAGGTTCTGTTTGTCCAGGAAGTATTCCAAATTATCTAAATTGTCAAATTTATATGTGGAAGAGAGACAGAGGTTACTCAGGCATAAAGTAGAATGAGATCATGTCATTTGGAAGAAAGTTTATAAAGTTATAGTATCCCTTGCCTTTTTGATGTCTTGAGAGTCAATTAGTAATATCTCCTGTTACATTCTTGATATTGATAATTAGGATAATAAGAGTCCAGATCTTTCATAATCCTATTTTAACAGGGCTTCTGCCTTTGCTGGTATCCCAGTGTGGGGATTGTTCCTGTCACTCCAGGGGTTGGGCAAGGAGTTCTGGCTCCCCACATGGTTTCCCCTGATATCATGATGGGTGTTATTAATAAACCAAAGAGAGTAAAAAGTTTCAGCTTCTTACTTGGCTTCCTGAGAAACCAAAGAATACATCCATTAATATAATTAAATAAATGACAGAGGACAAGAAACCAGGAGGGGGACTTCTGGAAATAGGGAAGAGAATAAATGGGAAGGTGAACCAGAGAGAGGTGTATTGTGATAAAAACTCACTAAGATTTGTTCGATGCCTATACCAGCATTCCAACATAAACACCATCGTCACCATCATCATGTAAAATTGACATACGCTAATAAAACATGTTTTTAAAACTCCAGCTTTTCTAACTAAAAATCACATTAAAGGGAATCGATCAAGGTAGAAAACATTGTTTTAGATAGTATCTTCTATTAACTAAGCACCACAAATTTCTACTTTTCCAAGTCTGTGACTGATATCCCAAAACCTCCATTCTTCTTTATGCCTGAGTAATACATCTCTCTCTCTCTCTCTCTCTCTCTCTCTCTCTCTCTCTCTCTCTCTCTGTCTCTCCCTCTCCCTCTCTCTGTCTGTCTCTCTCTGTCTCCTTCTCTGTCCCTATCTCTGTCTCTCTTTATATATATATATATATATATATATATATATATATGTATTTAAATGTATCCATGTTTTTTATTCATTCATCCATTGATGAGTATCCAGACTGTTTCCACAGCTAAACTATTGTGAACTGTGGTGCTATAAGCATGTTCTGCAAATATCCCTAGAGAATGCAGTTCTCACTTCTTTCAGGAATTGCCCTAGAGTGGTAGAGCTAAGTCACATGGTATTTCTGTGTTTAGTCTTTTGAGGAATCTTCATTCTAATTTCCATAGTGATTGTAGTAGTTAACATTCTCATCAGTAGTGTAGGAGGGCTCATTTTTTCCCATATCCTTGCTACCATATTTAGTTCTTTTTCGTATATACTTGGTGATAATTATTCTGACTGGATTAAGAAAAAATTTCAGTGTGGGTTTAATTTGAATCTATCTGATGGCTAGAGATACTAAATTTTTCATATATTTTTGAGATATGCATATTGAGTTCATTTACCCACTATTTATTGAATTCATTATTTTATAGTGGTTAATATTTTTAACTTCTTTATAATCATATATCAGAAGAGTAGCTAGCAAAGATTTTCTCCAATTCAGTGTGCTGTCTATTCATGAAGTTAACAGTTTCTCTTTCCACGCAGAAACTTTTCAATTTAATGTAGCCCTATTAGTTG
>RJWM01044342.1:0-7500 GCA_004363535.1 Dasyprocta punctata | reverse complement strand
CTCTGCCTTCTAAGAATTAGGTACATGTAAAAACTCACTTCTTAAACTAACGGTAGGGGGGAAAACTAGAGAAACACATTTGATGCATGATGGTGTGAAATAAAGAATTATTTTCATCAGGATCTCCTTCTCACTCCATTTCCCAGCCTCATTTCTGCCTTCACTGAGTGGCCTTTTCATCTCATTCAACTGAAGATTGTTCACACTTGGGGCATCTTTGTATGGCAGAAGGGGAAGAGATGAAGACTCCCCTATGCAAGCTTATGTGTTTCGTCCCACGAGTTAAGAGTTAAGGAAAAGAGGGCTGGGAGTTTGGCTCAGTGCCTTAAGTGCCTGCCCTGGCAGGCGCGAGGTTATGAGTTCAATCCCCGGTGCCGCTAAAAAAAAAAAAAAAAAAAAAAAGAGTTTAAAAAAAGAGTTAAGGAAAAGACAACAGACCCACACAACATACTTTCCTGGGGCTCTGTGCCTGTGACTTTAAACAAACCATTTTCCCTTCCTATAGATTACATCCCAAACATGTGAAATGTGGATCAATCCCTACAGTTTCTCTAAATTAATACAATTTTATGTTCCTTAAATTTTAGCAACAATTCAAATTTTGAAATTGAAAAATTTCATATTCATCATCTGTCTTGTTGGAGTAGGGCAGCTCACAGCATCTCCCAGGACTCTACTAATAACTACGAAATTCACTGTACAGTCAGAAATCGGATAGTTTGTCATCTACGTTGGGAATATTTTCCAAGAATCAATTTTGTTGTGAGGGGAATGATCACGAATCATGACCTAAAAGTAAATATGAAAAAGTTCTGAATTTACAAAGCTCCCTTAGTCATTCTCTACAATCAGAATCTAAAGTCACCATCACCTTGCTTGGCACTTGCCTTCTGGATCACTGTCCAAATGCTGATGTTTAACAGAACACACTATAAATTTTCTACATACAAACGAGAACTGAACTGTCTAAAAGTATGGGATCTCCAAAGTGGCCAGAGCATAGAGATTCGCATGATGGCTAATAGTTCTCTTTGCCTAGTAGATATGCAAAGTTTTAAGAGAATGAGAGTATCCAATGTTAAGATGCAGTAGAAAATACAATGGTGGTTGAAACTGATTCATTCTTCCAGGAGGATAGATTGGCAATAGGTAACAAAAGCTCTAAAATAGTCACAATTCTGAATAATTCCACTTCTGAGAATGTATCTTCAGGCAATAACCCAATACCAGTGTTCACCATTGGGCTGCCTCTTTAATAATGGAAACAACCATTTTTTTAAGAACAAAAAAACATTTTAAAAGGACTATTATAAAATAAAACACTATCCTGCCTGAGTTACATTAAGTGTAATGAAAAAGTCTTCACAGTATTTAACCTAACGAGGAAAATAAGATATGGAACAATGCAAAAGACACAAAAATTTGAATAAAATGTACCTAACACAAATACGTCCATCTACAATATCTGGGAGAATATAAGTGTACAATATCAAAGAGATTGAATGATGTGTGTTTATCCCGTTTAATATATTTATTTTCAGGATTCTCTTTAATAATTGTGAGATATCATTTTTAAAGTCACATTCATCAGTGTTAAATTCTTGTGCAAAATAAAGTCCTCAAAGTCACAACTGAAACTATGAAATTAACCACACTGAGGAAACGAGATTACTGTCAAAGTGTGAAACCCCAATATTGCTAAGATCTACCTTGAAGAATTTGTTTAAAACATAGTCAGTATTCTACTGTATATTCCTGGGTTGTGCAGCTTAGTGGTAGAGCATTTGCCTAGCATATTGAGGCCTGGGTTTAACCTACCGCCCCATTAAAAAAATGAAAAAATAAAAAAACCTATTCCCTATCCCTCCCCAGGATGTATTCTGATACTAGTTTGAGTTCATTTTTATATGCAACACACACACACACACACACACACAGCAAAAACAGACAACCCCCAACAGTGATCATATCACATTCTATATTTATTTTAAAAGCATATTATTTTTTATTGTCAGAAAAATAATAAACTATTTTTAATTAAAATATCATTTCATATGCCAGAAGGAAATGATTTTGTGAGGACATTAAGTATTTGTCTCCTCAAACATGCTTATACTTCCAAAGTTTTCCAAAATAGCATATGTTGCATTCATCATAAAAATAATTTGAATGTCACAAAATGGCCTGAGGTTTGCTAAAAAATTTGTGGAAAGGATTTAAATCATAAATGGAATTTTTGGTGGTGTGCTGTTATTATCAACTAATAGAAACGTGGAGCTTAGCATGTGACTGTCAGCGCACAATTTGCTACCTATGTGAAGTCAAAAATAAAACATAATTCCATAGTCCAAGAAACCTACACCATCACCTTCACCCATCACGGCTATCATCGCCGTTGTAAGCCCTTCGTGTAAGATTATTCCATGATGGCATCTGGATTTTCCTAAAAAGGCAGAGATTTTTTAAAAGTCCAAGATCAGGCATTTTTTTGGCAACCCTAACAGAAGCATTGCTCCCTCTTTATCAAGCCAAATGACTCTGGGCATGTCATATTAAAACACTTGAGAGATGAGGTACAACATTCAGTAACTAAATGTACCACAGGAAAATCTTCAAACAAAGATAATTGATTTTATTAGGTTAAAAACACTCCCCGACGGCTCCTTCACCGTTCAGGACCATGCTATATCATACAGTCAAATGTCTGCTCTAGAATCTCAGTTAAAGATATTTTTAAAAACATAAGAACTCTTCATATCTTAAAGTTAAAGATTGGCTTCCTAAAAAGAATCTTTCTCCCTTCTTATTAACAATCTTAAAAAAAAAGTACTGACCTCTGAGCTATTTCTAATTTCAGTGAATTGAATAAAGAATCAGAGATTTGGAATATACTACCACATGTTAGGTTATCTCAGGAAAAACTTAACACACGTTCTGAAATAGAAAAAATGTCAAAACAAGTCAACTACATGGCTCTTATCAGATTCACTTATTCTCATTTACTCCCATTTACTGGGCATTTATAATGATCATAAGAATATCCATTTCCAAGGACAGGATGTTAACGGATGACTTAGAGTTTCCTGTCACTGTAACTGATGTCCTCCTACCTACCACCCCTTGCTCCAAGTACCTACATGCACTGGCTTTCCCATTGACCCAACTCCACCTCCTCTGCTGGCTCTCAGCCAAAGCATCACCTCCCTGGGAAGCATTCTTTGATCACCCAGATCCACCGACTCTCTCTGTACCTTCTGACTCTGGCTCCCTGTGTCCTCTTTCCTCAGGTCTTTCCACCGTGTGTCACCAAAGGAATTATTTTAATTGATGAACACTCCGTTCCCACTCAAGGTCTTAATAAGTTCCATGGAATCAGGAGCCCTGGGTTTCACTATTAAATCCCTAGGGCAGGGCACAATGACAGTTATATGAAACACACTTCATTTTTCGGATGGATTGCATGAATGATACTGAGACAATTCCTTCCCAGTATGACTTCCATGTCACAGATGGACTCTTTTCATAGATACGTTGTTATTCAAAATATACCTGTGTTTCCATACAAAGGGTCACACAAAAAGGCGTTTCTGGAACATTTCCCATTGGCCCTCTCAGTTCCCTTACCCTGTTTATGCTTCCTTGCACTTCTCACCCAATTCCTGTCTGTCTGCACAGCCGCTTGTAGTCTCCATGTGAACTCACTTTCATCTGTTTTGCATTTTGCTATACTGTACGCGCTAAGAGCGGTCCTGTGAAGGTAGCTACTGGGTTCTATGTGTTGAATGAATGAACCGGCTACACAGAGAAAGCTGCACACATGGGGATCCTCTCAGTCATCCTGATTTCTACTTCCTACCCATCGTTTGCCAGCCTTTCCTTAAGGTAAATGACAGATTTTCCATTTTCTTTCCTTTTTCTCCATCCACACTCCTCTGATGACAGTACTATTTCAGTGAGTATGCAAAAACAAGTACCCTGCTAGAAGCTGTGTCCAAAACAGTGTGAGATGTCAGAACAAATGCATTTCTCCTAGCATTTCCAGGGCAACAGCAAACCCAAGATGACCTTCCAATTCCCTTTTGCCAAAATGCATTAAAACCCTGCTCAAAAAAAAATGCTTGCCAGAACCAGCTGAGCTCACCGTATCAATGCAATTTAAATAACACATTTCCTACCTAGAAGTACTTTGTATACAATTTAAATAATTTGTGTTAACAAATGTTAGGTTGCTCACAGTCAAGCCACAAAAGGACTATGGATTTTAAATGTAGTTTTCTCCCCATTTTTAAACGTGAATTTTATGCTATATGATGATATTTTAATTTTTCACAAACATCAGGTGAGGAACATTTTACCAAATAGCCAACATCTTATCAAATAACCAAATCCTCCAAACTGTCAAGGTCCTAAAAAGTAAGGAATATTTGATAGCATGGCATGGTAGTGTAGGTCTGTCAGCTAACATTCTGGGAGGCTGAGGGAGGAGAATCACATGTTTTAGTCCAGTTTGGGCAACAGAGTGACTTACCACGACCTTGTCTCTAACAAAAAAAAAATTTAAAGTGCGGGGCATGTGGATCAGTGTGAAGGTCTGGGAACAACTCCCCCTAATCTCCCCCACAATAAATTTCTAAGGAAAGAAAGGATGAATAGATGGATTAAAGAAAGTCTGAGAAACCATTACAGTCAAGAGAAGTCAAAGAAGACAATGACTACTAAATATAAATTGTTCTATGTGACAGGAGACCAGAAAAAAGCAGGGGTAACTTGCCCATCAACCACCGACTGGATAAGAAAGATATGATATTTTCACACATTGGAAAGCTACCCAGCTATAAAGTAGGATAATCTCGAGGCTCTTGTAAGTGGATGCAACTGGAGGTCCTGTTCATGGGCAAAACGGTTTGAACTCATACGAGTGAACACTAGCATAAAAAAAAAAAAACAGAAGGAGTTAGTGGGATCCAAAAACACATTATAAAAGTGATAGGGGAGGAAACACCTAGGAGTAGAAGGTGGTAACCACTGTTAATTTCTTATTGTTTTGTCTTGAACTCTCACAATGTTTTCATATTTTTGTTAGGTTTGGTTCTGTTCTGTCTTGTTTTGTTAGATTTTACTGTGTCTGATGGTATGGGCAGCTACTTTAAACATAATGGGATGCATTATGGTAATCATGGTTGGTTTCCTATTATCTTGTTTTGACGTCCCATAATGCTTCCATTCTTTTAATTGATTTTATTCTGTTTATTCTGTTTATTGCTTGATTTTATTACATGTAATGGTATGAAGATCTATTTTGAAGAAAATGAGACATTCTAGTAACCATTTTTCATTTTCTATTATCTGGTTTTGAAGTCCTGTGATGCTTTCATCCTTTTGTTTTGACTGGTTTTTGTCTGTTTTCTATTATTTGATTTCCTTATGTATGAGGGTATGGACAGCTCTTTTGAAGAGAAAAAGAGACATCATGATAGCCATTGTTGATTTCCTATTGTCTTGATGTCCCACAATGCTTTCATTCTTTTGTTTGAATTGGTTTTATACTATTTTGTTTTAGTTTGATCATATTGTGTGTGATGGTATGGACAACTATTTCAAAGAAAACAAGAGACATTATGGTAGCCACTATTAATTTTCTGTTGTCTTGTTGTGATGTTTTGTGTTGCTTGCATTTTTCTTTACTGATTTGTTTTGTTTGGTTTTATTCTCTCTAAAATAAAAAAATAAAGAAAAAATAAATATAAGATGGTGTATTGGTTTGATCCTGTGTCCCTCCAAGGCCTCATGTAATTTGGATGGGGCTGAATCTGGTGTTTGTGATTGGTTTGTTGTCTAGCACTGGGATTGGCCATGTGACTGCTGCACCCGCCCAGGGGTGGAGCCAACATATAGAGTAAGGGCGGGAGGAATGCATGTCTTACCCTCTCTTGTCAGTTTGCTTTACTGTTTGGATGCCACTATGAATGGCTGCCCCACCACACCAGGCTGCTTGGAGCCAACTAAGTATGACCTGAAACCCCCAAGAACTATAAGAAATAAACCTTTCCTTTCCTAATTTTGGGCATCAGGTATTCTGTCTCAGCAACCAGCGAAAAGTAACCAAGACAGACAGTGTACTGGTTGGGATCCTGGGGCAGAAACAAGACCTTAGGAAAAGCTAAGGGGATCTGAGTAGGGTCTGAGCTTTATTTAGAAACAGTTTATCAGTATCAGTATGTCAATTACGACAAACACACCAGAACAACCTAAGATGTTAATAATGTGAGAGACTGTTCTTGGTCACAAGTGAACTTCTCATACCACCTTCCTAATAATGCTGTAAATCTAAAAGTATCTAATGATAAAATGTTAAATAGGAAAAACATTTTAAGTTTCATTTTAGGTGGCTAATGCTTCTGAAAATTGTGAAGTATCAGTGATAAAAATCTTAGTGTTGCCATTGTCTGAAGAACTCATGTTTTTCTCTTACAGTCAACCCAATTTGATTTAGATCAGCAAGTATAAACTGAGTGACTACTGTTACGGTGTATATTTATAGTGAATGATTAAGAAAGCCTTGGGATGGAGCTCAGGTGGAATACTTGCCTAGCATGTGTAAGGACCTGAGTTCAATACCTAGCACCACAAGAGTAAGATAAAATTCACAGTCAGTGTTAAGATTAAGTGTAAATAGCCAGGTGTGGTACAGGCCTGTAATCCCAATTACTCATGATGCAGAGGCAGGAAAATCTTAAGCTGCATACCTGCCTGAATAATATAGCAAGACCCTGTCTGAAAATAAAAAAGACTAGGGATAAAGCTCAGTGGCAGAGCATTCCTGGCTTCAGACTCCAGCACCAGAGATAAAGATTGAGTATACTAATTTTTGAAATTTTCTTAAATTCTGAGCCTTGGTTTTACCAGGAGAGAAGTTTTCTGGGAGAAAGGAGGGACTTAGGTGAGATCCTTTTGGGCCATTTCTTAGATACAGAGCTTTAAAGGGCAAAGTAACTGTGAGTTATGTTGTCCTTAATCCTCCCAACTGCCCATGAGGGAGGGATGTATTTTGCCATTTTGCAGATGAGGGTACTAAAGTGAGGGAGGTGTCCTTCCAACATTACTTGTGACCAGCATCAAAAGCCAGTCTTATCTGGCCCACAGTCCTGCTCTGACGTGACAATGGGGAAGAACTGGCTTCAAGGGAGATGTCCATGCCTCAGATAACCAAAGGAAAAGACAAAGGAATTTGGACTATTGCCACCTCCCAAGGCAATTAAAGATTTAATCTATTCCAACAAGAGCAGCCCCTTTGGGAAGATGTTGCCATCACTCCTCTTCTGATAAGTCCTCTCTCTGTATAGTCTCTACTTCCAGTCTTGCTTGTGTGACTTGTGGCTGAATGAGGAGCCACGTCATTTGTCATTCCACTCCACCCTGTTACAAAATACAAGATCATTCTTTCCTCTGCAGAGAGCAAAAGGCAAATGTGGCTAGTAGGTTCCTAAACGACCATCTTAT
>RJWM01044341.1:0-13322 GCA_004363535.1 Dasyprocta punctata | reverse complement strand
TTATTTGTGATCTAGAATGAATTGGCTTGGCAAAAATGACTACTTTTTACCATTTGATAATTTTTTTAACACAGAAAAATATACTTTTTAATGGATCTTCACATCCTCTAGTGACACTTTCACCAAATTCTTATTATGTACTTTTTGGAATATTGTTTTTGGTAGATGTACAGAGCAAACCAAGTTTTTATTTGTGTGTGTGTGTATACTTATGATAGACTTAGATTGTTTTTAATTATGAAAAATGTCAAATATATATATAAAAGCTGAGATAATGGTACAATAGAACCATATGTTCTCATTATTCATATTCATTATCAAGACTTTGCCACATTGCTTGACCTGTCATATATGTGTGACGTGTTCATATGTCATACATCTGTACATCTGAAGCACTTATAAAAGTGAATCTTAAGCATCAGATCCATCTCAGCTTTGTGTACTTATGCATTTATTCATTATAAAATTCTGTGAGTAATTTATATAATTCCTTCCCTAATGAAACCAACAGTAGCTCTTCGGTACTGATATTAGACATTCTCCTATATGGTCAGATGGATCTCTAACTGCTTCACGTCAGTGTCCATTGATGGTCACACATCATTTGGTTATGTCTGTTAACCTCTTAATCTGGAAGCTGTTCACATTTTTAATATAATTAAACTCAATTTTTAAAGATATGTATCTGCTTATGTGTTTTCCAGGACATCCAGTGAGCTCTTTGTTTGTGTCTCCTGCTGTTACACCCGTGAGGAATGTTTTTGAAAAGCAGACCAACAATCCCGGTGTCCGCCTCTTTCGGTACGAGCCTCGCAATTATACATTATTGGTAAGTGGGCACCATCTGGGGGCTAGCTCCTCATGTATGCTTGCCTTTGTGGTTTTTATGCAGGTACTCAGAAATTTCTCAGCGTAGCTGTGTGAACTGTACTATGTGCAGACTGCCTCAGTGAAAGGATTATTGGTTTAATTGCATTTTCCAAAATGAATTTAAATGATGGCTCTGTTATTCCATGTGATAATAGGAGGAGGAGTGATAGATATGTTATTGAACCTCTTTTTCTCTGTGACCAATTTTAATGATAATGGTTTAAAATCAAACATGTCTTATAAATATTAACAAGCATTCTCCATGTCATGTAATGCTTTCTGTGCCAGATAACGAAGCGGAGTCCTGACTCTTTTTCCCTGCAGGATATGTTGCAGTATTACTTGAACCTGACGGAAGCAAATCTAAAGGGAGAATCTGACTGGAAGCTAGAGTATATCCTGACTCAAACCTATGGCATTGAAGATCTGCAGCCTCGGAATTTATACGGCCTTGTTAAAGAATTTGCAACCCTCGACAGTAAGCAGTTCATAAAATACTACAATTATTTCTTTGTGAGTTACGACAACAGTGTAGTTTGTGGTAAGAAATGTAAGGCCTTGCAGATCTGTGCAATTATGAATCTTGATCAGACGTCCTACACAGATTGCCTCAAACGGTATTATATAAAGCACAGTCACTAGCGCTTTGTGGTTCATGTTTATAGCAAATGTAATGTGACTGTTTCTGAGGCCAGTTTGGGGGAATTGTTAGGTAAAATCTTTGTGAATTACTAAGGGTGCACACAGAATTACTGTCTTTGCTTTGTTTTCTAATCATGCCCAGATGTAGATACAGATAACATTCTAAATTTTTCTTATACTGAATATACCTAGCTGCCCATCCTTAGAATTATGTTTGGATGTGAACACCCCACCTTCCGGTTTATATCATTGTACTTAATTTATACTTTTGTTGAAATTGTTATGCATACAATAAAGCAAAAGACTTCTTCTCTAAATGTGACAGAGTATTTTCGATGTGATAATTTTCAGGCTTTTAACTCACTGTCTTGGTTACTTTTCCCTCGTTGCTGAGATAAAACTCCTGACACCCAAAATTAGGGAAGGAAAAGTTTATTTAGCTTACAGTTTTTGGTGATTTCAGTCCATAATCAGCTGGCTCCAAGTCAGAGTGGCGTGGCACTGAGGCAACACTTCAAGGGAACAGCCAGAGCAAAAGCAGTTAGAGTAAAAGGGGGCAAGAACAAGGCTTTTCTCCTCCCTTATATTGTACACAAGCCACCCCCTCCCTCCAGGGTGGGTATAGCTTCACAAATCTTGCCTGCCTTTGCACAGGATGAGGATGTTTACCAAGTAAGACCCCTGGCTCCCTGCTGAGTCTCTCAGCTAAACTTTTGACCTTCTCAAATTGACACAATGAACAGGTAACTGCTTGTGCTCTACACCCCAGGATGTAGAGCTGCTACCTGACTTAATTAAGCTTCTAGACTTCTCAAGTTGACACAGTGTATAAACCATAAGCTTGTTAAAACCTCATTTGTTAAAACCTCATGTGTAGGGTGGTCACGGTGATGCAGCTCTGTAATCCCAGCAGTCTGGAGACTGAGGCAGGAAGATTGCTGTGAGTTCAAGGACAGCCTAGTCTACGTAGTGAGTTTAGGACCAGTCTGAACTACATAGCCAGACATTGTCTCAAAAAAGAAGAACAAAAACCCCAGAAGACCACCTCATGTGTAAACAGGTGCAGATGGCCACCGCCTCAGGTGTCAGCGAGGTTAGTGTTGTTTCCATGTGCTGACTCCTCTCGGGGCATCAGACTGCTTCTGTGTCTACAGACCGACACGGGGGAACCTGCCTGGCCTTTGTCACCTGTGAGTATAGCTTCGCTCACTCTGAAGGGTGAGACTATCACAAGCTGCACACAGTGTGACTTCAGGACCCACGCTCTGGCCTGGTGCTGGATCGATGTGTCCACAGGTCCTCACCTCTGCTTGGAAATTTGGCTCAGTGGCTTAAGCACCTGTCTGTCAGGCACGAGGTTGTGAGTTTGATCCCCAGTGCCGTAAAACAAAAACAAACAAACAAAAAAAGTAATAACAAAAGGGTGTAAATATCATTTATTTATTTATTTATTTGCTCATTCTTATTTTAAAGAGAATAAAACCAAGCAAAACAAAACAGAGCAAAGCCAATCAAAACAAACCAGTGTAAGTGACACAGGACTTAAAAGCAATAAGAAATCAGCATTGGTTACCATAATTCCACCTGCTATCTTCAGAATAGCTCCAGATGCCTTCAGACATAAGAATCAAACAGAACAGAACAGAACCAATAAGAATAAAACAATGAATGCAATAAAGGACTTCAAAACAAGACAATAGTGAGTCTCAGATGGCTACCATAATATATCTTGCTGTCTTTGAAATAGCTGCCCATGTCATCAGATATAATGAAACAAACAAACAAAAACAACAAAACTTAACCCAAAAAAACAATGAAAATGATACAGGACTTCAAAACAAGACAATAGGGAATCAACAATGGCCACCACCCTCAGAAGGAGATTCCCCCATAGATGCTACACTGCAAATTGCCATCCTCTGAATAGATGATCAGACCACTGGCTTTAGACCTGCAAAGTCAGTGAAACACTAAACACTACAAGCATTAAATTGCGTTCCACCTCGATAGCTATCATTGCAGCCTGTGTTTTTCCAGATCAGCTGGTCGCTTACATAGGGTAGTGGGATTCATGTTTCCCAGCCTGCATACCAGAAGGGGCTGGCATCTGGCTCTTTCCCCAGTGGCCCACACATGGTGCCAATTCACTGGGAAGGCTTCCTTGTTGGTGACTTCTTGTTTTCTTCCTAAATATACAGCGACAAGAGAATGGATGAATAGAATACGGTTTATTCAGAATGTTGGATATTGTACAGAAGTGAATATGAACATGAATGAGTGTCATAAGCATAGTAATGATGTTAAAGAGGATATAAATACAATATATAATAATACCATTTATATCAAACTTTAAAATGCAAACATAGCATTGTTTTTTGTTTAATGAAGTAGACCAAAAAGAGATGCATTGGTAAAATAAATGTCAAATACAGAGTAGGTGGGGGGTGGCAAACTGGACAGTTGTTGGAAAGAGAGAACAAGGAGCTCTAACTCAGCCGTGACTGTACAGATGTTGGTCTATGTTTCTTTGTATGCTTTTTACATATTAAATATTATACAATCACTGTTTATGAGGGCAGTTAGGGATCCAGCCACCAAGTGCTCAGTACACCCCATTTCAGTCTGCAGAGGTGGCTCTGGAATTGCTGGATTCAGGAAAGGGAATGAGCCAGGCGTGGTGGCACACACCTGTAATCCTAGGAGGCTGAGGCAGGAGAATCACTGCAAGTTTGAGACCAACCTGGGCTACAAAGTGAGCCCAAGCCCAGCCTTAACTGCATAGTGAGACCCTGTCTCAAAAAAATAAAAATTAAAAAAAAAATTTAAAAAAAGGAAAGGGAATGAGACAAAGGTGGTGACTTCAGGAAATAATAAAAGAGGGGCAGTCCACCCTCTCAGCTCTGGAAGTGAGGAGGTGTGACTAGCCAGTCATCCACAGGTGACAGATAAGTCGAGGCTTCTCAGCAGAGGCGTTTGAGGCTGATGTGGGCTTTTCTGCTTTCAGTGGCAGTCAAGGCATCCATGGTCTGCAACTCAGTTCATCTCATCGATTAAAGGAAGGCCTTTGAGCCACCTGACACATTGTTGCAGGGAGGAAGCAAAAATGTCAAGTACACACCAGTTTCTGGACATAGTGATCAGAAGGGAAAGTTACAAATCTCATCTTCAACATTAGCTGCTGGGAGGGAGGCAGGGCAGGGCACACTTGGCAGAGACATCAGGAGGACAGAAAGTGGGAGCTGCAAGGAAACGAAACCTCACACTCCACGTGGCTCTGGGGGACATTAGGTTTATGTGCAAATAACACCAACACCACTGCACTGTTTTGGTAGGGTCTCTCCACCAGTCATTATTGAGTTTGTTTGATGTTCTGTCCTCAGTACTAGTGATACAACAATGGGCAAAAAAGATAAAGATTTCTGTGCTGGTGGAGCTTGCACATCAGTGTGAATGCCTCTGTGTGTGTGTGTAGTTTAAAGGTAATACTGACTGTATTTGAGCCACATCACACACAATAAAAACTGATGATTAATCCATAGGTTTTACAGAGCCACCTTCATTCTGTGAGGGTATTCGTAACCCCCACCACTATTTGTTTTCCTTTTGTTTGCCCTTTTCTCTCTTTGGGAACCCCCAAACCCTGGTCTTGAAAACTTCACTTATTTTATGGCCTATAGATTATAGTGTAGATGCTTAGCTAGCTGTTAGACTTCAAACAGCAAGTAAACTTTGGCCAAATCCCCAAAAGGCCGCCTCCTCCCCACAATTGGCCATAAAAACTACAAAAGGGGAACAAATGAGTTTTATCTCAAGGTGACCAAACTTCCCAGTGCCCACATTCTGTGTGTCATTAACCAGATGTGTAAGAAGGTCTTGTAACATTCTGAAGCAATGATAGTGCTGTAAGGAGGTGGTATCCATGGTAACCCCCTGACCTTGTGAACTCTTTCAATGGTATGTAAGAAAAGAGAACAAAGGAATTGGCACCAGCCAGCCAGTGGCCAGCAATTGCAATGGTCTAAACTGACTGACCACTGTGGTTTTAATAAACCTCACTTGTTTCTCGAATTTTGGTGTCCCATGGGTAAATTTCTTGAGCACACTGCAACAGTTCCCCTAGATTTCATTCCCAGGGAACTAATGGAAGTTCAGATTGTCATATGAAACAAAAGAAGGAGAAATATTGACAGCTCAATTACAAAGGTGTCCGCTTAAGTGACTGCTTTGTCTGAAATCGTGTAAGTATATAAATATGGAATACAGAAGAAAACTCCCTATTCTGATGAATCTCTGGCAGATTTTATTTTGTTGATCAGTTTTGAGAGGCCTGATGGACACTTCCGAACCCTTTCATGAGTGAGCCTTGGGCCTTTATTCTCTGATCGCGGAGGCAACAGTGGGTGGCACAGGAACAGTGCTCCTGTTTCAGAGAGCTCGTGGTGATTCTTTGCTACTAGGCTGTCACCTTGCTGCCAGCTGGCATTAAAAGCACCGCAGCATCAACCTGAGGTGGTTTCCCTTCATTAAAGGGTCATTAATTACCATTCCCCTTCCAATCTAGCTAGACTCCTTAGCTTAATTCTGTGTGGCTTTTTAAATTAATCTGGGGAAGTGTTAGTGGCAATTATTATTATTATTATTATTATTTGGTACCACGGATCGAACTCACTACCTTGTGCTTGCCAGGCAGGTGCTTAGGCCACTGAGCTAAATCCCCAGCCCTAGTGGCAATTATTTTAGAATATTTGGATGTTAAAATCCCTTCAGAATAAAAAGTTATAAAATTCAAAATAGCATTGAGGGACTATTTATATTTTAGTAGATTTGGTTGCTTTACCAGAAAGAAGCAAAATCTTTCATTTGGAATCTTCATGCTTTAGAAGCAAAAGGGATACAACCTTCAAGAAAAGCATATTTAGGATGCTATTTGTCTTCCTCACTATTAATTTCAAATATTAGTGTCATTACTAGTTTGGTCTAATATCCATAAGGACTCATTAAGGAAATTCGAATTGTTAAATAAAACACATACTATTTCATGAATTTCCTAGATGGACTTTCAAAATGATTCCATTAGCACTTTAATACTTCAAAAGCATTTTAGTCTATCTTCCATATTATGTGTGGACAGAGTTGGCTCAGAAAGATTAAATGATCTGCTCAAGGGAAATACCTAAGTAAAGAAGCTGAAATTCACACCCAAGTCTTCTGACTTAAGGTGCAGAACTACTGGTATTGTGTGAGTGAAAGGCGTAGTTTACTGCATCTTCCACACGGATGCGTAATTCATGAAATGCACGGGGCAGTGTATCCTAAATTCTCCTGCTGAACCCACATCAGTTGTGTTTTTGCAGTTGACTTAAACGATAGATTTTTTCCCAGAGTGCCTGTCTGTACTTCCAACGCTGTGTTTCCTGTTAGGATGAGACCGCGGGGAGCACAGGTTACCAACGCTGCCCCACCCCGCGGCCTCCGTGGTGGAAACGCTCACTTCCTGTTGCAGGTGAATTGGAAACTACAGTACTAAGGTTGTGTGATGTTTTGTTACCTGCTTCATAAAACTTCTGCTGTATGTTTTGGTTCCTTTTCCTCCTGACCAAGACATAATTTAGAAATAATTCGACAAACAGTCCCCTTACTTCTGGGTAAAAATGTAACTTTTGAAATGTGAGATACTAACCTGTTTATAACCTTAAGTTTGGTATATTCAATGCCTAGTTACTTTCAAATATGTTTCTAGAAAGATTATCTTCTGATGTCTCATTATATACTTAATGAGACTCAGTAATTATTTGCTTGGCATTGTCTATTAAACATCTATTTTATGTGAGGTGCACAGGTAGTTCCAACAAATGTAGGCACTCCAATCCGTGGAAGGGTTTTCATGTTTCTGAACTAGTGCTAAATGATTAAGGGACTCCAGAGCATGTAATTTAAAAAAGATTCATCTTTTGGGCAAATATCCACCAATCCCTTTGTTCAGGAAGGGAAAAAAAAAGTCTTACAACTGTGTTAGGAATAAAAAATGATTACACTGATTTATAGTTTATATCATGTCCCAGAACTTTCTTAGAAAGCTTAAATAATAGTAACTACTGCTACTACAACACACACACACACACACACACACACGCACATATACTCACTCGCCCAGTAGAGTACTCTCATGAGAAGAAAGGCTTTTCATTCATAGATATGAAAGTGGAAAAGAAAGATTTGCCAGACGTGGTGGCGCACACCTTTAATCCCAGCACTCGGGAGGCTGAGGTAGGAGAAGCGTTGTGAGTTTGAGGCCGGCTTGGGCTACAACGTGAGCGCAAGGCCAGCCTGAGCTACACAGTGCAACCCTGCCTCAAAAAACCAGGGCCGGGAGTTTGGATCAGCGGCTTACGTGCCTATCAGGCAGGTGCAAGGTTGTGAGTTCAATCCCCAGTGCCGCAAAAACAAAAAACAAAACAAAACAAAAAAACAAAGATTTATTTCTCAATAAATCAATAAATTATATAGTTGATCAAATTGCATGAGTAATTCTCAAAGGCATAAAAGTGAAAAAAAGACAAATATCCAAAATTGTTTTAAAAATTTATAGTAACATAGCTTTTTCAAAAACTATGAACATGATTTTTTAGCCAATGCATCTATAATTATCTCAAGTAAGTACCATAAATGGATTTTAGATAAACTATCAGGTAAAAGTCTTGAAAGGAACAATAAATTGCATTATTGCAAAAATTAAAGTGTAACTTTAAGGTAGAGAAATTTGCTAGATGCCATCTTAATCAGATATTCATAATTAATGTCAATATCAGCAAGACACAGCTGAGCCTGCTGTCGTGACACCTAAATAATACACTACTTGTGTGCAAAATGCATTTCACGTACATTGAAGGAAACAGCAGACATACAATGTGTACATGGACGACAATCCTACAAAACAGCCGGTCTCCAATCTTCAAAATGGTTGATGTCATGAAAGAAAAAGAAAGACAGATCAAGGAATTATTCTGGCTTAACGCAGACCAAGAAATCTGACAAATAAATGAAATGTATAATCCTGGATTGGGATAGGATATTAGTGGAAATTCGAAATACGCTATGTATTGTGTAATTAATGCATTAATACTGTTTGCTGGATTTAATAAAGCTAACGCATCCACTCCTGCATATACACAATGCACATGTGCATATACAGGTTGTATGTATTATAATAAAATAAAATCTTAAAAGATAAAATCTAGAAAAGTTCATTTAAGAGAAACTTGCATGCTAAAAAAATGAAACAAATTGAAACAGGGAAAAACAGGAGACGTTAAACTACTATAGTTGTTTTTTCCTCCAGTCTATGGCTTGGAATAGGAACAAGATTTGTGAGACTCTTGAAATTTATAATCCCTTTACTACGGCAAACTCTCTTAATATGCTCATACTTTAGCTTTGGTGTCATAAGCTGTTTCTTAGTTGGTTTAGGTCACTTAGAAAACTGCACATAGGATGCAACTTAACTGTCTTCTTGAAGGTTTTTCTTCTTTTACTATACTGTTTTAGGCAAACCATTTTGTCTCTACAAAACAAGGAAGTATGCCAGGAGTGGTGGCGCACTCCTGTAATCCCAGCATTCCTGAGGCAGGAGAATTATTGCAAATTCGAGACCAGCCTGGGATACAACGTGAGCCCAAGGCCAGCCTGAATTGTATAGCGAGACCCTGTCTCAAAAAGACAAAAAACAACCAACCAGTCAACCAACCAATCAAACAAAAACACAAGGCAGTACTGGATTTCACGGAGCACCCACCATCTGGTTGCCTTTATGTGACCCCCATTCACATTTTGGTTTTTAACAGGACTTGTAGTGAGGCTGCTGAACGATGCTAATAGGGATTGGGCGCTGGAAGTACAGGGTAGAATATCTCTGCTCTCCCAAAAGGCCAAGTACAGGATCATTCCTTTTACTTTCCATAGCCATTTTCAGTTACTTTCTGAGCTTTTAAAATGGATAACCTTGCTTAGCATGGCTTCCTTCCACTTCCGCGTCTCTTTAGGCATTCTGGTCTCCATAAAATTGGTCTAGAAGAAAATTTTCATTTTTCTCCTCACGTATTCATTCAGCAATGAGAAACCAGAAAGTAAATAGCTGTAAGCTGCGCTTTCCTGGGGCAGAGGACAGCTTCTCTCGCTTTTCTTGGAAGTTTGGAAGAGAAAGAAATATAAAGGTTTCTTTGTGTACGTGGTCATGTTAACTCATGTCTTGAAAATTAATCAAATACACTATTTTCAACATTTTTGAAGCTGATAAAATCTGGAAGGCTGTAAGAACCAAACTGACCGAGCACTACTGCAGAAAGTATTTTCCTAATAACAGTGACCCAGGGTCTTCATTATTTCCTGGTGCTTCTTGCTGCTGTTAAGTCATTATCACTGAAAAAAATGGGCTTAGCGACAGCGCTTTCCAGTGAGGGTTTTCGGGCTGATAATCAGTCCAGCTGTGTTCTCCTGTTACCAAGGATACCACATGTAGGTTTTCCTTTGGTTGCCTCAGCTTTCAGGCATCTTAAATTTGTAATTATACAGTTGTTTGTCCTATTGAACTTGGAAGGGGCAAGGTTTGAACATCTGACTTTTTCTGCAAATGAAGAAACTCTTTGGGGTGGAAATGATCACCCAAAAACATTGTGAAATTTATATAAGTTTCTGTGGCATTTCCTAAGTGCTGTAGAAATGCTTTGATTTTTAAAAAAATATCTAGGATGACTTTTATTTGTTTGCATAAACACAAATGAAAGAGTTTGATGGAATTTCCAGTACTTGTTTTATCTCTAGAACTATGCAATGATACTTATTAAAGCTTGAAGACTGTATTTTCATGCTTAGAAAGTAATGACAAGGATTTTCCAGGCACAAGTTTCCTAACACTTAGGAGCCTAATAAAGCACTTAAAACAGAGGCCTCTGGTTGTTTTTCTTTTCTACTTATCATTTATAACCACTTTTTTCCTATTTTATATGAAAAAAATAAAAACTCTTTTCTTATGCCTTTAGGATAGTTTCATGATCCATGACCCTACCATATAAAAATTCCTCAGAGTCAGGCTAAAACGATTTAAAATTACAGTGTTAATAAAATTAAAACCCGCACTGACTGAAAGGCAAATCCTTTTGCAAGTCAAGTGATAGCTCATTCTTTGCCACTGATACACTGATAGATTGTTAAAAAAAATAATCTTGGTCATTAATTACTCTATGGGATTTTTTCAATCAATTGAGAAAGAATTCAAGGAATAGATTGGATTACTATGCTAAAATTCATTTCCCCCGCTATTATGATTCAGGGGTTTTAGAGAAATAATGTTACAAGGTCAAACTCTCTAATCAGTTTAGTGGATCCTGGAGTTGGCTCTCTAGTTTGATGAGACCTACAGTTGCCATAGTCTCTCCTTCTGATAATGTACCACAGCCCAAATTGTGAACTGTTCAAAATAATACACTACATAGATCTATTTGATTATCCTAATTTGCCCCTGGGTGGATGCAAGGAATGTAGTGACTCTTTATGGAATACTCTTGAACATTTTGGGGAGAGTAAGAGCTATAGTGTTGGAGGTTAGTTGTTCTTCGCAACTCTGGACGAACTGGTAAAAGAAAATAATGAGCTCAAAGATTCAAATCCTCAGACCCACACAAGCATAAACAATATAAAGGCTTCTAAGTGGGTCCCACAGGAGAAGCGACTCTCCTGTAACTGCAGGGCTGAAGTCACCAAAACCAAACAGGAGCCCTCTCCTAATGCAACTGACTGAATCACAGAACAAGATTAATGCCCCGCCTCATCTGTGGTTAGCGTACTGAAGGGAAAAGAATGGCACTGGGAAGAACCTGGTGGGGTCGAGAGCATTATAATGAGATCCTTTTGCTAGAGGAAGAGATTTGCCCGCCCTCAGCAGCAGAGGCAAAGCTACCCGGCCTCCAGAGTTGCTGGCCGCTGCACCTCTGCCTGAGGAAACAGCAATGACCTCCCTGCTGCAGTCACCCACAAAGCAAGACGCTGTGCCCCTCTGCAGCACTCATCGTCGCTGCCCACCTTTGCCTCCAGGTCTGTGTCAGGCTCCACTCTCAGCTCCTAAAGGTGACGGACACAGCCCAACCCAGGAGGAGGTGCACTGCACTTTCAGAGAACTTCTGGGGTTCTCGTAAGTGTTACAAGCAGAGCTGTGTGTCACAGTTTAATATGGAAATGGATTTTAAGGGTGTGGAAGAAATATAAACCGGGATCAGGGTGAATTTCTTGATATGGCCCATTAAGTAGAGCTTCTAGATTTAATATTGCTCTTTGTGGTATTAAAAAAGGGGTATATATAATTTCTCTGGTTGGTTAAATATGGACCAAAAGATGGCCCATGGTAAATGAGCTAGCAGTGCCTAATGCTCCTTGGTTTACAGTCAGTGAAGGTATTGAAAGCTTTAGGGGACTGGGAATGCTGGGGTGGATTTGTTAGGTAAAACCCTCTGCTCCACATCAGGAAGGTCCAAGAAGTATACCTTCATTAATACCATAAGAAACAGATGTGTGAGGGGAGCTCCGGTATCCTTCAGGAGCTCTGTTATTGCTCTATGTGGAGCTCTCTACAATGGAGACATCAGTCATTCAACTGGAAAACTCAAAAGTCATGGGTATAATTGGATTGTGGCGTGACAGGACCAGGTGACAGCCTTCAACCACCAATGGCAAGATGGAGGTACCTCCTGCAATGGAAAGCAGTGACAGGAATCGCCTGACTTATGCAGACCTATGGCATTGGCTGATTAGACATGGTGCTCCCAGAAGTCAAATATATAGAAAGCCTACTAAGTTTTCACTGGATTTATATAAGTAAAAATTTTAGGGCTAATGAACAAAAATCTACTTCAGATCATAGCAAAAGAAAATCATGATCTTGAACCAATCCCCACGTAAGGTACTTTATAGACCCCCAAACCCTTTGAACAGCCTTGAGGAGGCTGCCTGCCACTGAGGAAGGACACTGATACCCTCCCCCAAAGTTATATTGTCCACATTTTTCCATCCTTCTTCATAGGGACCCATACATTGCGGAAAAAGATATGATCAGGCATTTTGGAGCCTATCAGACATTGGTTGTGAACTATTGCTGATTCCAGGAGATCTGTAAGATCAGTGTGGCCCACCAATAAAAGTAGGCACCTATGGAAGTCAGGTGACAAGGAATTTTAACCAAGGTCTAATTCATAGTGGATCTAGTGCATCTGTGAGTCCATCCTCTGATCATTTACCCATTTCTGGAATGTATAGTTGGGATAGACTCAGACTTGACAGAATTCTCACACTGGTTCCCTAACCTACAGTGTAGGGGCTACTATGGTGGGAAATACTGGGGACCCGGCCACGATCCCCAATGGCCTGTATGAAGGATACGGCAAAAGGATGAAATAAGAAACAGACAAATCTAATAACTCATGAAGGGGGGCTGGGAGGTCAGCTTCTCAGAATGACAGAGACAAAAGCATTTGAAGCCAATCATTCTGTATAGGGTGTGGACAATGATAGGAGGGCTAGCAGAAGATTCAAGGTCAGTGGAAGGCTCAGAGGTCAATGACTCAGCTGGCAACTGATAACTTGGGCTGACTCAAGAGGGCGGAGATGATTTTATGCTAAGAAGGATCCTGCCCTGGAGCGTTTTTTAATCTTTGTGATTTCAGTTTAATTTTAGTGGGTAGAAGAGGATGGCACTTCCCTAAAGAGTTAATGGGAAATCTCAAAAGGGTGATGGTGAACATCCCAAGCCTCCGTTTATCCTTTAG
>RJWM01044340.1:0-13296 GCA_004363535.1 Dasyprocta punctata | reverse complement strand
CACAGGTGTCCCCTCCACCAGCAGCTTCTTGTGTCCTGTCCAAACATGGGGAGGACACAGTTAATTCTGTAATGACACGCATGTGCTCCTCCCTTCTACCTGTGGGAAATTCTGTGCTGCTGGACACGGTAGGATGACATGGCCACGCCCGCCTCCTCTGGCAAAACCCTTCTTCAAGTCAGAGCCTTAGCCGGACAGCTGTCACCATCCCCATCTCTCAGAAGAGGCGCTCGGGAAGTCTAGGAAGAACCCTAGCAATGCTCGGATCTGAAGCAGAAGCGATTGGAATCCCACACCGACCCCCATGAGCCCCTTGGCTGCCGGGGGGGAGGTGGTGAGGTGGGGAGGCTCAGGCGGGGCAGGGGGCCCTGCTGGCTCACAGTGCCTGGGTGCTGTCAGTTGCCTGGCAGCCGATTAAGATGTCACGGAAGATTATGATGTCAGGTGCAGGAATCACGCTCCAGGAGGGGTGACTGTGGGACTGGGAGGGAGGTTGCCCTAGCAACGGAGATGGGCTGTCCTCGCTGAGCAGCGACACAGCCTGGTGGGAAGGGCTCTGTGGCTCGGTGACCTGGGTGAGAACCGTCTCTTTTCTCAACTTCCTGTTAGTCCTCTACAAGACGGAGACGGATGGGACAGCTGAAGGAAAGACCCCTCGTCTGCAAGCATCCGCCAGGAGTCAGTCCCCAGGGTCGCCTCATCCCCCAGGCAGGTGTGGGCAGGCTCACCAGAGGCGGCGAAGACAAGGGGCCAAATGGCCCCCCGCCGAGGGCTGAGGACTCTTACGCGCAGGCTCACGTGGCCGTGGCCGTGCAGACCCTGGGCCCAGCCTGCTTTGTGCCAGCCAGCAGGAAGGGCGCTGCTGCACCCGCGCCTCCCGAGCCGACCACAGCACCTGGACCCCGTGCACTCGTTTGTTGCTTTCCTCATTCAGCCACCAACCCTGTTTCTCAAGTCCCCAGGTCCCAGAATCCTGTCACATAAGCTTTCGAATAGATGAAGTGATGAATGGAGGTGTGTTCTCCCATTCCTGCTCTTCTCGTCAGAGCAAAGTTCTCGTGGCTTTGAAGAAGAAATACTCCGTTCTCTGCACAGCTACCCTTCACATGGCCCTTAATTCTGATTCCCCTATTTTCTCAAGTTCTGAATTTCACTCATCTACCCATTCACTCACCCATCTACCCTCCTAGTTTTTCACCACCCCATCTACCTAGCTGTCCATGTTGCCATCCATCCATCTATCCATCCCTTCCAACATCCATTTATCCATCATTTTCCCCACCCAGTCATTCACTCCCAATCCCATCCACCCATCCAACCCACCATCCATTTATCCATCCATCCACCCATCGCTGTATCCACTTGCTCACGCACACACCATCTACCTCACGACTGTCAGTTCACCCATACTCATCAGCTGATAGCCACTGGCACCACGAGTGTGTGGCATAGCTGAGGGACAGGCCCTCAGGGTGGTAACACTGCGAGCCTGGCCCTAAGGAATTCTCCCTCAGTCTTTCAGGGGTGTGAGGGCTCCCACGTGTGTGCTCCCCAGGAGTGCATGCAGGCTGACCTGGAGAGGGGCAGGCAGGAGGCCACTGGGGAAGGAGGAAGGATGCTCTGGGAGACAGGGAAGGCTCCTGGGGTGACAGAGGACACAGCACCCTCTTCCACCGCCCCCAACACAGGCTGGTGTCTCCCACGCTTCACAGAGCCCTCGTGTAAGTACAGAGAGGTTAAGTTGCTTCCTCCGGGCCACCGAGCTGCTAAGTGGTAGAACTGACACGAGAAGTTCCAGCATCACTGCCTCGACAAGACCCTCCTGTGTGGCTTCGGTATGTTGCACTCAGTGTCTCTCGAGACTCCAAGGCCATCCTGTCTGTGTCCCTGGTCCTTTCTGCACTGGAAGACCAGCTCCCTGGGGGCCTGGCCCGACGTTGCCTCTGCTGTGTCCACAGTTCCAGGGGCGTGGTGGGTGCTGGGGGCGCCTCCCCTGGCCACTCCCGGATCTTTCCCCTCCCTGTTGCTGCCTCCTGCCGGTTTCCTGTGTCTGCTGTCCTGCCGCCTTTGACCCTGGCTGGGGGGTCTGAGTCACACAGGTGCATGGACGCCCCCCCAGCTGCACACCACCCAGGCTTGGTGACTCATCCGGGGACAGCATCCCAGTGTCGCCTTGCAGATCATTTTAGGGACGCACACCGCACAAACAGATAATTGAAAAGATTACCCCGAGACGGGACTCGCAGAAGGCTGATTTACTGTGTGTCATCCCCACTTCAGGGACTTTATTAGAAATTGAAGAATGGCTTCCGAGCCCGTAGCCGTGTGTAACCTCCAGCAGTCACACAAACCAGACGGCCCGGGCTGGCTGCAGGCACCGTGCGCCCAGCTTGTGACCACAACAGTAGCAGCACCTCCACCCCAGGACGGAGCCCTTCCTGTGTCCCCTCCTTCCCTTCCCACCGTCCCTCCTCCTCCCCACTCTGCTCCTGGGGGTGGAGGGCACCGGTCAGGCACAGACTCAGAGCCAGACTGTTCGGGGGAGCAGGGTTGGAGATTTGCCCCTCACATTCAGTTGCACATGTTAGAGGGACCGAGGGACAGCCCACTGATCTCCCTAGAGGGTGACTGAGGGCAGTGTGACACAGTGCGGGGGAAGCAGTTGACACAGTGACACACACAGGGACTCTGATGTCCCTTCCTTTATGTGCAGTGACAAAGCTGCCCTTGTTGTTCTGATGGGGAGACACAGGGTGGAATGAAGGGTGTGCTCCGCAGCCACAGGACCCAGCTGGCAGCCGCAGGTGGTGCCGAGCTGGCAGAGCGCCCCCTCCCTGTCTGGACTCCAGGAAGTCCCAGAGGGAACTCGGGGTGGGACCCCCTACAGCCGGTGACCTCCTCCTCGTCATCGTGTGCTCCCTGCCTGCCCATCCTGGAGAGCTGGGCAGAGCTGGGCCAGGACCTACAAATCCCCTGACAGCAGACAGTGGGGATGCAGCGTGGGAATGCCAGCTTCTGAGACCCCACCATGGATGAGAGACGCAGGGAAGGGGCCGTCCGACCTCTGAGGCGGTACCCACAGGGGAGCAAAGGGCTGCCAGCCACCACCAAGGTGGAGGAGAGGCAGGAGGGATGTCCCTGAGAGCCGGTGGAGAGGGCAGGGCCTGGCCAGCAGCTGGATCTTGGACTTCTGGCCGCCAGGTCTTCGTCGTTTTCTTTGTTGCTGGGACACAATACCCAAAACCCATGACTTAAAGGAGAAGAGATTTGTTTGGCTTGCGGTTCCAGTTCATGGTTGGCCATCTCAAGGCACAAACATCATGGTGGGAAGGCCTGGGTGGGAGAATGCTGACCCTGTCATGGTGCACAGGAAGGAGAGAGTGGAGAGAGGAGCAGAGGAAAGAGAGAAACCCTTCCTGGCCACACCCCAGTGACCGCCACTAGCCAGGTCCCATCTCCCTAGCGTCATAAGTCAGCGGCAGCGCTGCCGATCTAATCACTTCCCAGAAACCCCTCCTCTGAGCGCAGGAGAACTTCGAGAGTCACTCCTGATCTACACCATTGCCTCCAAGCCTGAGAGATGACACATTTCTGTTGTTGAAAGCCACCTGGGTTGCAGTACTTTGTCCCACCATCCTGAGAAAACGTTGGCGGGTTTTGTTTCAATCTTTGAGGACCCCTGTGAGGCAGACGTGATATTCCTCATGGCACCAACCAGGAAGCCAAGGCTCAGAAAGGTGAAGTGCCCTCCCCAGGGTCCTCGGCACCCAGGGATCACCAGGACCCCAAACTGGATGTGTCTGCCTCCAAACAGTGTGAGCTCCATGGGTGACCAAGCAAGCAGCCTGGCTGATCTCTCTTTGGTCATCTTGAGGGTCCCCAGAACAGATGCACTAACAGTGGTCAGTGGCCAGTCATCCCGGGGTTCCTGGGCCCGGGACCCTCCTGCCTTCACCGCACGCCCTGCTGCTCCTCAGCACCTGTGCAGGGTGCCCTGGCAGTGTCTGTCACGTTGCATCTTAGACGGCCCGGGCCCAGGTGCTGTGGTTTGGATCGGGAATGTGCCCCACAGGCACACACAGTGAAGGTCTGGTTCCAGTGGGTGGCTGTACTGGGTGGTGGTGGACCCTGCAGGAGGCGGGGCCTATGGGAGGAAGTGAGGTCATTGGGGGGCGTGGCCTTGGGGGGATTCTGGGGCCCTGGCTCCTTCCTGTCTGTCTCTCTGCTTCTGGCTGTCAGGAAGTAAACAGCCTCCTCGGCCACAGCCCCCGCCATCGTATTCTGTGTCACCACAGGCCCAAAGCAGCAGGGCCACGTGGCCATAGACTGAAGCCTCTGGCACTGTGAGGAAAAGTTCTCTCCTTAGAAGCTGATTTGTCTCTTCTGGTCTTTGTCACATCTCTGATGTGGGTGGAGCTGAGGCACATTTTAGACCTGAGGATCTGCACTCTTCCAGTGTAGACCTTAGCACCTGGGTTGACTCCTGGCTCTGCCGCTGGGAGGCCGTGTGACTTCCGGTCAGCTACTCAACCTCTGTGCAGCCATGAAGGCGCAGATGACAGCCAGGGCCCCCGGAGTGGGGCTTTCTTCACGGGGCGGAGGCCGAGCCGGACACATTCCTGGGACTTGTGGGGGCTGGCCTGGAGGTTCTCCCTCGCTGTCATGACTGCTTCCTCACTGCGCGTTTACCTCTCTGCCCGGCGCAGTGGCCGGAGGCCTGGATGTGGGGTGCAGGCCCAGTGTCGTGCCTCTACTCCCTGCTGCCCCTCACTGCCCGCCCCAGCCACCCCTTTCCCTTTCTTCTCTCTGGTGCCAGTCTGTGTCTGTGTTTCTGTCCCTCCTCCTTTCTCACCATGGAAACTGATTTCAATTCTGACCTCACCCAAATGATTGCAACAGAAAAACCACAGGCCTGAAATTTGGGCTCAGTCAGTGGCCCAGTTAGGAGCTGTGTTTCCCTCCTCTGGGGTGGGGTCGGGTGCCCCCTCAAGTCCCCAAGAGGGGTAACCTATAACACTCTCTTTGTCCCCCCAGCCTGAGGCCTTCACGGGAGAGGGGCAGGACACACCAAGGGCCTGGGGTCAGAGGGCCGTGTGGCTCAAGCTGTCTCTGAGGGCTGGGACCCTTGACCCGGGCTTCCTAGCTGCATCTCATCTCCCGGGTGCTCTGGTGCCCACAGCATAGTAATCATGGTAACTGGGTCAGGGATCTGGGGAGCGCTGAGCCCAAGGCCCATTCACCCCTCAAGATGTGTTCGGTTCCCTCTCTGAGCCACATTGTGTGTGCATGTTTGGGGGGATGGGGGCGCTGCGTGCAGTTGACCTTGCTTCTTTCATCACCCGGAACTTTCTCTCTCTGTCCTTTATTCTGCTGCCAGAGAAAGTCCTGGTGTTGCTTCAGGCCTTTAGAGAGTGGCTTTCACCTCCATCCCATGCTGAGTTCTGAGGCCCAGAGTCAGGATTAGGATTTGCAAAACAGGAGATACACTTACACTGTTAAAAGGCTTCATTAAGGAGCCACGGGGAAGAGGGTGTTTCTTGCCCCTGCTCCAGGTCTTAAAAATGTTTTATTCTAATCTATCAGCCACCTTACTGTGCAATCCTTGGTGCTGTTATCAAATACCCTCCATTTGAACATTCACGCACACTTACACATCCATCACAGTCAGGCGGGAGCACACACACACCCCGCCTGCCTGCGCGCGCACACTCACAACCCTGTAGTCACGTAATCCTGCAGCAGGCGTACACATCCACACCCAGACACACGCACACCCACAAGGCAAACATACAGCTCACACGCCCATGTGCATGCACACGCTCACCCACCTCATTACTCAGCTCCCCAAGGTGGCTAAGGCTACAAGGGTGCCCAGTGGCCTCAGATCCAGGGTAGCAGTGTCCTTGGCCCGCAGCAGGCTGCCCAGCCCCTCTGCCAGTCTGCACGGGGCTGCCCCTGGGAAGGAGGCAGCCAGGCTCACTGTGGCTGCAGGGGGGCCGGCTGGGCTGGCCCATTCCGTGGGCACTTTAAGAGGAGCTGGCCATCAATTCAACCGGCAGCAACAGCAATCACTCTGCAAGCAAGGGCTGTCCTTGGAGCGGCCAATTTAAGGCCTTTGGGTTTTGCACAGTGCTGGGAACTAAACCCAGGGCCTCACACTTGCTAAGCAAGTGCTGTACCTCCGAGCCACAGCCCCAGTCCTTTCTCAGTTTCGTTTAGAGACAGAGTCTTATGAAGTTGCCCAGGTTGGCCTTGAACTTGGCAATCCCCTGGCTCAGCCTCAAATACCTGGAGTTACAGGTGTGCATTACCACATCCAGCCAGTTCAGGACCTCTTGGCTGGGTAGGGGGCCATTTCATAGGAGGGAAACTGAGATTCAGAAAGGAGAAAGGTGTTTCCATGGATCCCAAGGTGGTTATTGACCCAACAAGTAACAGAGCCAAGACCTTTTAGGGTTTCTCAACAATTTGAACCTCATAAATCTAGATCACTCGCCAAATGAAGAAGAGTTAATTGAAACAGTCACCTCAATTAACCCACAGTTAGTACTGCATCAGCTCCAAAGTCACCCAGGCCACCTGTCTAAAGGAACTCATTGATCCTTGCAGCCTCTTTTTATCCCAAAGCTCTGCTGTAGTTTTTTCCCAGCAGCTACTGCAACTGCTACTGCGTCTTGCTCTGATGGTCTTCACTCAAGAGTTTCCTCTTTGCAGTTATCAGTAGTGCTGTTCTCTCTGCCTGACAGCACGATGGTTTGAAAATGCGTGGCGCAGTCTAAGTGCAGCTGTAGCTGTATCAAGAGGTAGGGCCGGGGAGTGGGGTGTTCAGGGCATGAGGCGGTTCCCCAAGGAATAGGTTCACGTTCTTAACGCAGCAGTGGTTAGTGGGCTAGTGATTGTTGGGAGCGGGTTAATGATTGCAAGGATGAGTTCATAGCTAGGCATGGTAATCCTAGCTCTTCAGGAGGTTGAGGCAGGAGGATCTCAAATTCAAGGCCACTAGGCAACTTGACGAGATCCAATCTTAAAAAAAAAAAAAATAGCGTACATGCTTTCTAGTTCTTCCACCTGCCACTGTGGGGTGACACAGCACAAAGGTTATCACCAGATGGCAATGCCATGCTCTTGGACCTTGAGTTTCCAGAGCCATGGGCCTGAAGAATCTCAGTTCTTTATATATTATCTAGTCCCTGATGTTCTGTCACAGTAGCAGCAGATAGGCTGAGTGGAGAGGTCACTTCCTGTCCCTTGTAGGTGGATGGGGATGTGACTGTCGGTAGTTACTCAGGTCACTTCCAGGTGACAGTGAAGACCTGCTGTGAGAGACTCCAGAATGCTTTTTCCCTGCAAGCCTGGTGACTAGAAATATTTGAGAAGTGGCTGCTCCATGAGTCTGAGCCTGAGTAATGAGCAGAGGCCCTTTGGTGCACCAAGGCAGATGTACAGCATGAACCAGAAAGCAGACTTTGGTCTACGGAGATCAGAGGACTGTTTGTTGCTGCAGCATAACGTACCCCATACTGACTGATGCATTCTTTTTTAAAAAGTAAAGATTTTTAGAGCAGTTTGGCTTATAATAAAATTGAAGGGAAGGTACAGAGGTATCCATTATGTCCTTGTCCCTGCATTACATGGCTTCTGCCATTGTCAACAACCTTCACCAGTGTGCCACAATTGATGAACCTTCCTTGACAAACGACTATCACCGTAAGTCAGCTTTGCACAGTAGACTTCACTGTTAATGTTGTGCATTCTACAGGTAACACACAACGTGTGGTACAGAAATGACATCCAACCACCACGTAGCACCATGCAGACTCCCAGGGGTCTAGCCATGCCTCCCGCTCACACCACTCATCCTTTTGTTCTCTCCGTAGTTTTGCCTTTTCACAATGTCCTAAGATCTGAATCACACAGTATTAACCTTTCTGAATTGGCTTCTTTCACTTTGCAATATGCATTTAAGTTTTCTCTGAGTCTTCTTATGGCTCATTTCTTTTTAGTGCTGAATAATAGCCCATTGTTTGGATTTATTTATTTATTCATTTACCAACTGAAAAACATTTTGGTTGCCTCCATGTTTTGGCAGTTACGAATAAAACCATTATAAGCATCCTGTGCAGGATTTCACTCGATGTAAACTTTTAGTTCCTTTGGGTAAATACCGAGGTGCATGATGGCTGGATCACGCGGTAGGAGTCTGCGTTGTTGTATAGGAAATTGCTGAACTGTTTCGGGGAGTGGCTGCACCACTGTGCATTCCCAGCAGCAGTGGCTGAGAGTTCCTGTTGCTCCACATTGCTCTCTAACGTTGACGTGTCCGGCTTTCTGACTCCACGCCTCTCTAATATGTGTGCGGTGTCATCTCACCGCAGGTTTAATCTGCTTTCCTCCTGACACATGTTGTGCAGCATGTTTTCATCTGCTTCTTGGTCATCTGGACATCTTGTTCGGTGAGATGTCTATGATAGCTTTGAGCCCATTTTTAAATCCAGTTCTTTGTTTCTCATTGTTGGTTTTAAAAGTTCTTTGTATATTTTGGAAAATAGTCTTTTGTCAGGTATGTGTTTTGCAAATATTTTCCCCCAGTGGTTTGTCTTTTCATTGTCTTTACTTTGATTCATCTAAGTAACCCAGGATGGCCTTGAACTCACAGCGATCCTCCTGCCTCAGCCTCCTGAGTGGTAGAATTACAGACCTGAGTTGCCACTCTTGGCTTTGTAGCATTTTCTTAGAGAATAAATTTTTAATTTTGATGAAGTCCAGCTTAGCAACCCTTTCCCCATCAATTATGTCTTTTTGTGGTATCTAAAAATTCGTAATCATAACAAAGATCACCTCAGTTTTGTCCCAAGTTATCTCCCAGGAATTGTGTAGTTTGGAGTTGTACACTGAAGGCTGTGATAAATTTTGAGTTAATTTTCATAAAGTGTGTAGGACTTGTGCCTAGATTATTATCATTTTTTGTATGTGGTTGTCCGTTTTTTCCAGCACCATTTGTTGGGAAGACCATCTCTTCTCTACCGCACTGTTTATCATCAAGATCAGTTGGTGATCCTTATGTAGGGATCTATTTCCAGGCTCTCTATTCTGTCCTACAGATCCGTCTATTCTGTGGCTAACCCACCCTCCACCACGCCGAAGCCAGCCTTGTTGACTATAGCATGATAGCAAGTTCAAAGTTGGCTGGTATGCATCCTCCAACTTTGTTCTACTTTAGTATTTTGCTGGCTATTCTGCATCTTTTTCCTCTCCATTTATACTTGAGAATCAGTTTCTTGATATCTGTACAGGAACTTGCTGAGATTTTGAGTGAGACTGCACTGAATCTATAGATTAAATTGGGAATAGCTGACTCTTGATAACACTGAGACTTTTGTCCTACACACGAAGAACATCTCTCCATTTACTGAGTTCTTATTTAATCTCTTTCATCAGTATTTTGGAAGTTTCCTCATGTAGATTTCATATGTGTTTTAATAGTTCTATGTCAGCCGGGCGTAGTGGTGCACACCTGTAATCCCAGCACTTGGGAGGCTGAGGCAGGAGGATTGTTGTGAGTTTGAGACCAACCTGGGCTACAAAGTGAGTTCAAGTTCAGCCTAAACTGCATAGTGAGACCCTGTCTCAAAAAATAGGGCTGGGGATTTAGCTCAGTGGCATAAGCCCCTGCCTGGTAGGTGTGAGGTTGTGAGTTCTATCCACAGTACCAAAAAAAAAAAAGTTTCATATCTATGTATACCTACATATTTGGGGGGATGATGATGTAAAAGGCAGCATGTTTTTAATTTCAAATTGTGCCTCTTCATTTCTGGCATAGAGGGTAACAATTTTAAATATTAAATTTCTATCCTACAGTCTTCTTGTGATTGCTGATTAGTTCCAGGAGTTGTGTACATGTGTATGTGTGTGTGTGTGTGTGTGTGTGCATGCGAATGTGCACTAATACACTTTTAAAACACCCATTCCCCACTCTTGCTACATAAGAGACTGTGCCTGCTTTGTTCACTGCTGATTTCTAGCACGACAGGTTTGATCTTAGCCCTAGGTGCTTGCCTGACATTTAGATAACAGCATTAATGAATGGATGCATAAAATAGGACAGTGACGAACACCACAGCCTTTCAAAACAAGACAGATCCCGAGTGGAAACCCAGCTCCATTCTGCAGTGTGACTTGAAGCCAGGGACAGCCTGTCTGAGTGTCACTTTCGCCTCTGTGTCCCACCTTTCCTGGGTGCCCCACACCCGTCCCATACGGAGATCAATCGCCTTGTGTCCTCAGCGCTGTGCTTTGGCCGGGTTAGTCCTCATGAACAGGAGCTGCGGATATTCTTTCCACACAAGCTCCCAGGTCATGCGGATGCAGTGGCTGCACTTGGAGGAAGCTAGCCTCGGTTTCCCCTGGGGAGACCATGCTCAGTTCAGGGATGATGGGGGCGTTTGCCAGGGTCTCCTGATTGCCTCGTGATGATACCATTGGAAGTGATCAGTTCTCTCCGCACACCACATTGGCCTAGAAAGTGGCTCATAAGCCTCAGCTCACAGTGACCCCAAAGAACGTTGTCACCATCCCATTCCACGGAGCAGGAAGCAGACTTGGAGAGGGACAGGATCTGCTTAAGCACAACCAGTTGGGGGTGGCAGTGACCCAGCCAGCGCGGGCTATTGGTGCAGCTGAGGGGGGCCCTGTATATGTCCCACGGGGGTCACAGATGTCCTGACTGGTGGGAGGGACTCCTCCAGGTGAAATAGGGTACAACTCAGTCTAAACATTGATATCTACTTTTATCAAAATACAACCAGATACAATAAAATATACACTCTTCAAGTGTGCAGCTTTTAGTTTTGGCAAATGTAAACACTCACCTAACCTTCGCTATAGGCCAAATCATGTTCATAGTATTGGTCTTCATCTGCTGGGGCTGCCGGAGCCAAAGCTGGAAGAAGTACCTTGCTGGAAAGGACAGCAATGTACTTCTGCCTGCTTCTGGAGGCCAGAAGTCCAAGAGCAAGATGCCAGAGGGCTGGCCGCTGGCAAGGGCTCGCTTCCGGACTGGGGATGGTGTCTTCTAGCTGTAGGCATCTGCAGCTTCTCCTTGAGATCGAATCCCCCACCCCTCGCTGGGGATTGAGCCCAGGGGCTTCTGCCACTGAGTTCCACCCGGAGCCCCTGTTCACTTTAGTATTTTGGGTCAGGGTCTCACTGAGTTGCCCAAGCTGGCTTTGAATTTGTGATCCTTCTGCCTCAGCCTCCTGAGTAGCTGAGATTATAGGCATGCACCACTGCGTGTAGCCGAAGCTTCTTTTCTTCTTAAGGCTCCTGTGGGATTAGGCTCCACTGTGATGATTTTATTCAACCTCAGTTACCTCCCAAAAGCCACATGGGGCTTAGGGGCTCCAGTAAATGAATTGGGGTACAGTGCAGTTCGTAGCAATATGTAAATTTCAGAACCTAACTACTTACACAAGGAATCTTTACTCATAAAAGTTTCTTGTGAAAAATTTTTTTATCACAGTGGACCATTAAAACCACTGAAATCCCTAACCACAGGAGAGAGGATAAATAGATGATTGTGCATCTACATGGCGAATTATGAGTTGTAAACCCACAGCCCCTGATACTCAACAAATGCTTAATAAACAAGTTAAAGAGCTCTGCTTTCAAAGAGGAGAGAAGGATGTGGTGAGCATTCAGTGGAAAAAGTAGGATTAAAATGCTATTAAGGTCCCGATCCTGGCTACGCTACACAGCAAAATAAGCACAGAGAGAAAAAGCTAGAAAAATCAGTTTTATCAGAGGTTGTCTTGGAATGAAGTTTTGATAGACATTATATGTGTTGCTTTAAATACTTCCCTTCATCTTTATTCCTCTTTAAAAGGAGCACACACTACTTTTATGGTGAAAAAAACTGTGTTTACCTGTCAGAGGCAGCACTGAAGGACCTCCTGAGCAGAATAAGAGGAAAGTCTACGGCCAGACCGTGGCTCACCGAGGTGGCCACAGATGATCGGAAGGAATGAGATCAAGGTGCATTCAAATTGAGATTCACACGATGGGTAATTTTGGGCAATTCGCTTGGACTTCTCCGAGCCTGGTTTCCACATGTGGGCAGTGGGTATCACGGTAGGTATTTGGGAGCATGCTTGGAGCATCACTGAGTACCATTCCATCCCTTCCCCCATCTTCCCTGCCTCTCTCTTTAATCCACAGAGGAAGCTGGGGCTGGGCTCTAGAGAAACAATATGCGAGGAGCTCCAAGGTCGAAGGACTCAGGACAGCGCAGATACCTGGTGCTGTGCACGGGGGAACTGATCCCTGGGAAGACGTAAGGAAGCAGCATTTTCAAAGGTCCCGGGTGGACCAGTTTCAAGTGGAGCGAGTGGGATGAGGAGAGGAGGAGGCACCAGGAGAGGGCAAACCGTCTCCCGTGGGGCTTTGTAGGTGGGATGCTGTGATTCTATCTGTAACCCTGCAGGCCAGGGAACGCCCCCAACAGGGGAGACGCTGGGACAGATTTTCTGAGGCAAAGTCCCCCGTGGCTCAATGAGGAGGCGAGACTGAGGCCAGGAGAAAGAAGAAAAGCAAGAGCAAGTGGGGAGCTGCTCTGTCATGGAGCGAGTGCCGTGGGGCAGGAGGGGAGCGGGTGGTGGAGGAATTGAGATTGAGGGGTGGGGGCTGAAGCAGAGGACTGAGAGGGTCTGGGATGGGGTGGGTGGGTGTGCTGAGTGGGAGGGGCTCCTCTAAGCCAGGGCGGGGTAGGAGGCAGAGGAAGCAGAGGAAGGACTGGAGGAGAAGCGGGTGGAGGGAGGAAAGAGGAGAGAAGGAGGGAGACGGGAGAGAACTGGAAGAGAAAGGAAAGAGATGAGAGAAGAGAGAGAGAAAAGGGCAGGAGGAGCGAGGAGAGGGAGGACGCAGAGGACCAGGAGGAGGAGCAGCCATCTGGGAGGAGGGGAGGGAGGGCAGAGTGGGGGGCGGCTCCCTGGGAGGGGCTGGCCCTGCCCTGAGGGGTGTCTCTCTGTGCCCTGGGCCAGTCTCGCTGCCCTTGTAGGCTGGGCTTAATAAGGGCCTGCGTCGCTCACACTGCCCATTACGGAGCCGAGTTTATTTTGAAGTCCAAGATAGGAATAGCTGTGTCTGGAGCAGGTACCTCCCTGAGATAAATACTTTGTCATGGCTCAGCATGGAGCCCGGCCCCCCGGAGGGGGCTGCACCCCCTCTGCCCGGAGACCCTGGGTCATGGGAAACCCCTACTTGTGATGGTGAATCTGGAAGCGAGGTGCTGGGAACTCCACT
>RJWM01044339.1:0-10000 GCA_004363535.1 Dasyprocta punctata | reverse complement strand
GAAGCTCTCTTTTAGGAATTAGGCAAAAATGTGTTCCTCTAATTGCTACTTATATTATTCGAACCTCAGTAGTTTTAAATTGAAAATAAATATAATGTCATCAACAGGCATGTATGTTTCACAGGGGTGTGTCTGTGAACAGTAAATACAGGAACACCTATAGTGTAGTTCAGTAAAGAGTTACAATGCTAACCACATTCATCATAGTTGTTATGATGGAGTGTTTTCTTTGTTAGTGGGCACAGCCTCACAGAAAATCCTGTTTGGGGAAGACTGTCCTGTGTTCTAAAAACACTTCCTCTGCACACAGCCTGGTCCTGTTAAACTGATGCCAAAGAACCAGGGAGGGATTTTAGAGATGAAGGACTGGGGTGCCAGGAGGGCATTTCAGAGACATGAAGATCACAGGGGAATAGGTCCCCTATGCAGGGAATCACAGGTTCTTGTTTCACTAACTTAATGGAGAAATGTTTAAAATGCCTGTGGGACTTACCTGAATTTGTAACTACTTTGTTGTTATTTTGCTTTTTGGTTCTTTGTCTTCTCAGTTGATAATGTGCGCACAGTAAAAATCACACATTTACAGTGCAGGTCTAAATCTGGACAAATGTGCGTGATAGGGTAAGTGCTGCCACATGCAAAATAAAGAACAATCCTTTCAGTTCAGACACTTCAGGGACTTACTTGCAATCAAATCTTTTGGCCACAATGAGCTCCTAGAGTCTACTGATGTTGTTGGTGTGATCGTTCTTTGAATGAAACCGTGCAATACAATCTTGAATCTGTTTTCTTTCACCTACCTGAGGGCACACATGGGATTTTCCACATATGTGCCTTCTCTGTATGTCATTTCTTGTTGACGTTGTGGTTCTTGTTATTGGCGTTGACTAGTGTTCCTTATCTGGATAGTGGTCTGTCCAGAATGTGTGCTGCTAGATTTTACTGATTGGAATTAAATTTGTTTTGAGTACTTACATGTAAGATAGGCTTGCATTTGAATGAATACAGTGAAGTGAAACTGTTGGCTGAAATGGTAAATTCATGTTTAACCTTATAGAACCTTCCCTAACATTATTTTTCCCAATAAATTTAGTTTTAATGAGTGTTAAAATTCTGTAACAGATCTTTGGTTTGTTTTCATTAAAAAGTATTGATTTTAATAACTGAAAAACTGCCACACTCACACACACACACACAATCGCCCATAAAACAATATCCTTTCCTTCTGAAGGTTTTGTGATGCACTGTTATCATTAACCAGTCCTTCACTATTAAACTTAAATGGCCAGTTGGAAGAAATAGTTCTGAGCCCAGTCTTATACCACTGATTAAGACTGGGGTGGCAGGTATTATGGGTAATATTCATTTAGCCTTCTGAGCTTTCTGGGCAGAGGCGGTGACCTTGCCATCTCCAGCAGCCTCCTTCTCCACTGCTTTGATGACACCCACAGCACTGTCTGTCTCATATCGTGAACAGCGAAATGACTCAGAGGTGGATAGTCAGAGATGCACTCAGCACCCAATGGGCTTGCCTGGAACCATGTCAATGATGTCAGCATCGCCAAATTTCAAAAATTTGAACTCATCTTCTAGCTTCTTACCAGACCAGCAGTCAATCCGTTCTTTCAGCTCAGCAAACTTGCAAGTGATGTGAGCAGTGTGGCAATGCAGTGCAGGGGCATAGCCAGTGCTGATCTGCCTGGGATGGTTCAGTGTCTTGGTTACGTTTCTCTCATTGTTGAGACAAAATACCTGATGCCCAACATGAAGGAATATTTCTTACAGTTTTGGGGATTTCAGTCCATACTCAGCTGGCTCCAAGGCAGGGTGGTGTGGCAGGGCAGCCGTTCATGGCCACCACAAACAGCAAGAGCAAACAGAAAAAGAGGGGGAAAGCATGGCTTCTTTCTGCCCTTACACTGTATACCAGCTCCACCCCTGGGCGGGTGCAGCACTCACACCACCCATCCCAGTGCTAGACAATGAACCAATCATGAATGCTAGATTCAGCCATGTCCATGATTGCATGAGGCTTGGAGGGGGGCACCTAGACACAAACCATAACATTCAGGATCATCACCCGAGCAGTGAAACCAGCTGCTTTCCTCTGTGGGTCATTTTTGCTGTCATCAGCAACACTGCCACAACAAACATCTTTGACAGAAATGTTCTTGACATTGAAGCCCACATTGTCCCCAGGAAAAAGCTTCAATCCAAGCTTCATGGTGCATTTCAGCAGATTTTCCTTCAATTCTGACATTGACTGGAGTGACAGTGACCACCATGCCAGGTTTGAGATCACCATCTCCACTCGGCCCACAGCGACGGCACCAATACCATCAATTCTGTAGACATCCTGGAGGGGCAGCTGCAAAAGCCTGCCAGTTGGGAAAGTGGGTAGAAGGATACAATCCAAAGCTTCAAGCAGTGTGGGTCCACTGGTGTTGCCATCTGTACCAGTGACCTTCCATCCCTTGAACTGAGACATGTTACCACTTGGCTCCAGCATGTTGTCACCACTCCAATCAGAAATAGGCACAAAAGCTACTGAGTCAGAGTTGTAGCCAATTTTCTTAATGTAGGTCCTGACTTCCTTAACAATTTCCTTGTATCTCTTCTGGCTCTAGGGTGGCTCAGCGAAATCCGTTTTGTTAACACCAACAATTAATTGTTTCATACCCAGCGTGTAAGCCAGAAGGGCATGCTCAGGATCTGCCCGTTCTTGGAAATACCAGCTTCTAATTCGCCAACACCGATAGCAATGATCAGGATAGCACAGTCAGCCTGAGATGTGCCTGGAATCATGCTTTTGATAAAGTCTCTGTGTCCAAGGGCATCAGTGATACTCACATAATACTTGCTGGTCTCAAATATCACAGGGACATGTCAGTGGTGATACCACGCTCACACTAGGCTTTCAGCTTATCCAAGACCCAGGCATATTTGAAAGAACCCTGCCCCATCTCAGCATCCTGCTTCTCAAATTTTTCAGTGGTTCTTTTGTTGATGCCGCTGCCTTTGTAGATCAGATGGCCGGTGGTGGTGGACTTGCCAGGATCCACGTGTCCAATGACAATGATGTTAATGTGAGTCTTTTCCTTTCCCATGTTTCCTTTGATTTAGTGGTGATTTTCTCTACACCTGTGCTCTCATAGCAAATCTGTTGTGAAAAAGCTCCAAATATTATTTTTAAAATCACATACCATCCTGCTTTCCACTGGTAGTGCATGATAATTCCAATTCCTCACCTGGCTGTTGGCCCTTATCTGGCTGAATACAGAAAATGTGTTCCTAACAGAATTATGACCCTAAAACTCTTAAGACTTTGAAAGACTTATGCTGCTTAAGGAATTTAAAGAAGTTCTTTGGCCTTACCAAGATACCAGCCAAAAACTTGAGACCTATGCAGGGAATGATACAGGTATGTTGGTTTTCCAAAGCTCTGAAATACCCAAAGAAATGATGTGAGCATATCAAAAAGACATCTGCACTCCCACATTTACTGCTGCATGGGTCACAATAGCTAAGGTACAGAGTCAACTTAGATACAAATTTAATGCATAAGTGGATTTTTTAAAAGTGTGAAATATTATTCAGTCATAAAAAAGAATTACATCCTACCATTTGCCACCAAACCAATGAAACTTGAGATCATTATATTAAGTGAAATAATTTAGACACAGTAAACAAATACCACATGTTCTTTATCAATTATAGGTATTTAAAAAAAGTTTACTGGAGTACAATACAGTGATCACTAGCAGGTGGGAAGGGGTTAAGGAGAAAGGACATTAAAGGGAGGTTGGATCACAAGTACCAAAACACAGATGAAGTAATAAATTCCAGTGTTCTGTAACATAACAAGGTGACCAGAGTTCACCACAACCTATTATATATCCTGTGAACAATTGAAAGAAGAATTCAGAGGCTCCAAACATAAAGGAATAAAGAGATGGAAACATTACTTACCCTAATTTGATCAATGCACTATACACATCAAAATACCATACCCTGTGCCACGTGTATGTACAATTACTATATGTTAACAAAGCAATTTTTAAAAATACTCAAAAAGAGTTATATGCTAAGTACCCTAATTTGATTACTAGTATTGTATACATATATCAAATTATGCAATCCCCTATATGCAATAAAAATATTTTAATAATTACATAAAACAATTGCAATTTAAAAATAAGTAACACTGTGTATATGTACACAGTTGTGCCCATGATTAGTAAAGAGCAAAATCAAAGTCCTTATTTTTTAATTTCCACTTAATTTTGGGATCCAGAGCAAGTAGAAAGCAAAACCCAAGACACCTTGGTCATCAGCCCAAACATCTAATACCTGTGCAAGCCCACACAGGGAACCTTTCCTCAAATGGTATCCAGAAAACATTTCTGTCAAACCATGGGCTGAAAAACGATTCAGTGGAAAACCCTAATGGAACAGGCTATGATTAAAACAAGATCAAGGGCCCAAGCGCAGACTTCAGGGCCCGCCCACCTCAGGGAAGAGAGACATTAACTCAGTAGGGTGAGGTCACTCAACACCCAACACAGGAAAATCAGTGTGAAACAACAGCCGCTCACAGTGCAGTCACGCTGCCCTGCTCTGTTATCTAAGGCGTCTCATTTTCAGTCCCTGGGACAGACACGGAAGGACAGGAGCCAGGATGCCACCAAGTGCGGTCTAGGTACACAGCAGGGATCCTGACGAAAGACACCCTTTCTGGACAGGGGTGCGGCTCAGTGCTGCAAGAACAAAGCCCCAGATCCGAACCCCAGCACTGAGGAAAGAGAAGACACCCTTTCTTCTAACCAACTAGAGGTAATGAGATTGAATCCATAACAAAAAAAAAAGTCTCTCATCAAAGAAAAGGACAGGACCTAATGCTTTCATTACTAAATTCTTCCATACTTTTCTCTATCTTTTGTTTTTATTAAGCCTTTTTTGCATTACATAATGGTACTGTGTGTTCCTCATGAGCAACTGGCTGATGTACATAACATCTTCATTCTTTTTATATCCTCTTCCACTCCCTCTTTCCCAACACTTTTAGAATACTTTTAAACTTTTATATCCTCTTCCACTCCCTCTTTCCCAACACTTTTAAAATGCTCCCCAAGAAGTTGAAGAGATAATACTTCCAAACTCATTTTACAAGGCCACATCATCTTTGTACCAAAGCAAGAAAAATACTCTACAAGAAAAGAAAAGGACAGGCCATGCAATATCCCTGGTGACTCCAGGCACAAAGATCATCCATAAAGCACTTGCAAAGTGAATTCAACAGCACATAGAAAAGATCATTCACCATAACCAAGGGTCATTTCTCCCTGGGATCCAAGGATGGTTTAACATATATACATCAACAAATGTGAGAGACCAGCAGATTAACAAAATGGAGGGGAAAAAAAACATAATTTCAGTAGATGCAGAAAAAGTATTTTCTGTAGGGTTTTTTTTTATCATGACTTTTTATCATGAACATTGTCAAAAAATTTTTCTGTATCTATTGAGATGATCTTTTGATTTTTGTCTTTGGTTCTGTTGATACAGTGTATTACATTTACTGATTCTCAAATGTTGAACCATCCCTGCATCTATATTCATTAAGGAGATTGACATACGGTTCTCTATTTTGGTTGGGTCTTTTTTTGGTTTTGGTATGAAGGTAATACTTGCCTCTAGGAATTAATTAAGGAGTATTGTTTCCCTTTCAGTTTCATTAAGGAGTTTGAGGAGTGTTGGCATCAAATCTTCTCTAAATTTCTTGTAGAATTTTGCCTTGAAAATAACAGGACCTGAATTTTCTTTGTTGGTAAGTTTTTAATTACATTTTAAATTTCATTGATGGATCTTGGGTTATTCAGAATTATCATATCTTTTTGATTCAGCTTTGGTAAGTCACATATGCACAGGAAAATGTTCATTTCTTCTGCATTTTCCATCCTCTGAGAGCAAAGATTTTTGAAGCAGATACTGATAATCTTATGAATTTCCACAGGATCTAAAGCGATTTCACCCATTTCATTCCTCAATGCATGAATCTGAATTTTTTTCTTTTTTTTTTTTTGATAAAGTGGACTAAGGGCTTATCAATTTAATTTATTCTTGCAAAGAAACTACTCTTCGATTCATTAATTCTTTGTATTGCTCAGGGAAACCATGCCCTTCACAGTAGCATCCAAAAAAATGAAACACTTAGAAATCAATCTAACAAAGGAAGTAAAAGATCTACACAGTGAAAATTACAGTACTCTGAGAAAGGAGATAGAATGGGATGTCAGAAAATGGAAAGATATCCCTTGCTGACAGGAATAACCAACACAGTGAAAATGGCCATACTTCCAAAATACTTATACAGATTTAATGCAATCCCAATTAAAATACCATTAACATTCCTCACAGAACTAGAGAAAACATTTCTGAAGTTTATTTGGAAGCAAAAGAGATCTAGACTACAAAAGTAATCCTGGGCAGGAATGGCAAGGCCGGAGGAATCACAATCTCTGACCTGAAATTATACTACAAACCTGCTCTAATAAAATCAGCATGGTACTTCCAAAAACAAGACCTGAGGGCCAGTGAAACAGAATAGAAAATGCAGACACAACTACAGTGACACTCAGCCACCTTATCTTTGACAAAAAGGCCAAACATATTCACTGGAAAAAAGATAGCCTCTCTAATAAATGGTGCTATAAAAACTGGCTCTCTATATCCCACAAACTAAAACTAGTCCCATGTCTATCATTATGCACTAAACTAACATCAAAATAGATCAAAGATCTAAACATTAAAACAGAAACACTAAATCTACTGGAAGTGATTGTAGGTCGAAGTCTTGAAGATATAGGTGCTGGCAGAGAGTTCATGAACAAAACCCGAACTGCATAGGAAATAGTCCAAAGAATGAACAACTGGGATCTCATCTTATTAAAATTTTTTGCATATCAAAAGCAATCACCAGCAGAGTGAAAAGACAACCCATAGAATCAGAAAAACTTTTAGCCTATTGTCCCTCAGACAAAGGACTTCTATTTATAGCATATAAAGAATTTTTAAAAATCAGATTGCCCAAATTCAAAGACCCAATCCAAAAATGGACATCTGAGATGAATACACACTTCTCAGATGGAAAAATAAAAATGGCAAATAAATGCATTAAAAAAATGTTCCACATCATTGATTAGTTGAGAGATGCTAATTAAAACAACACTGAAATTCCAGAAGAATGTCTGTCATCAAGGAATTAACCAATAACAAATGCTAGTAGGGCTGTAGGTGAAAAGGAACCCTTCTCCACTTTTGGTGGGAGTGCAGACTGGTGCAACCACTGTAGAATTTAGTGTGAAGATTCCTCAAAAAACTAGAATTAGAGGACCCATTTGATGTAGCTATTTCCTTGCTGGATGTTTTTCCATAAGAATTAAAAACATCATACTACAGTAATTTAGGTGCATCCATGTTTATAGCAGCACAATTTGTGATAGCTAAATCCTGGAAGCAACCCAAATGCCCATCAACTGAGGAATGGATACAGAGGACATTGTATTTTTATACAATGGAGTACTATGCAGCCACAAAGAAGAACAAACTCCAGACTTTTATTGGCAACTGGATGCAATCTGAGATCATATTTCTTAGTGAAATAAATCAGACTCACATGTATAAACATCGTGTTGTCTCCCCAGTGTAATTGAAAGTATAAACAAGGTCTAAAATATACTATCTTGGTTATTTTTCTCCTGTTGCTAAGACAAACACCTAATGCCAAATATGTAGGAAGGAAAGGTTTATTTAGCTTAGAGTTTGTAGAAGTTTTAGTCCACAGTCAGCTGCTCCAAGGCAGTGTGGAGTGGTTGAGGGGCAACTGTTGATGGTAGCAAAAGACAGCAAAAGCAACAGGAGCAAAATGGAAGAGGACACAGAGAAGACTCTTTCTGTCCCTTATACTGTATGTAGATCACACCCACCCTAGGGTGGGTGCAGCTTTCACACGCATAATCCCAGCATTGGACCAAGAATCATTCACAAAGTCTAGAAGCCTGCCCCAAGTGACTGCATGAGACTTCGGGGGGCATGCAGATACAAACCACAAGATATACAATAGATATTTTAAAAGGGAAGAAACTGTTCAAAAAGAAAAAGGAACTAGGATGGGGGGGAAGGAAAGGAAGGAAGGGAAAAGGGAGAAAAAATGCAAGTTAGTTATAATATTCTCTTAGTTCATAGGAAAGGAAGATTTGTGCTAATATCAATTGGAGAAATTTTTATGTTCATATCTTATACTCGGAGTAACTACTTTAAAGAAAATAATATTCAGTGTACTACATATTGTTATTCTCCTCTCATCTTCTTATGAAATTTTATTTTACCTTTTTTCCATAACATAAAAAATGAACCACCAAAGCAGTTTATAAGAAAAACAAAGACCATGATCAAAAACACCAATGGACCAAAAGAGGCATTTCTCAAAAGAAGACCTACAAAAGATCAATGATATATGAAAAATTTTGAACTTCATTAATCATGAGGGAAAATCAAATCAAAGACATTTAGACATCTCCTCACTCCAGTAAGAAATGACTTTATCACAAAGACCAAAGAAAATGACATGTACCAAGGACATAGAGAAAAGGGAAGCCCTGGACACTGTGGGTGGGAATGTGAATCAGTAGATGCATTATGGAAATCTATAGGTATAGTCCTCCAAAAATGAAGAGTAAAACTACTACATGATGTTACTTTCCTTCTTCTGAGTACAAAGCCAAAAGTAATGAAATCGGTATGCCAAAGAGATTACATGTGCCTTGCGGCAATGAGTTGGAAACAATCAGTATTTCCATCCTGAATGGATAAAGGTCTATGTGGTGTCCATTTACCAAGGACACTGGTCATGCATAAAAGAGGGACATTCGGTCACTTGGGACAATAGGGATATAACTGGAGTCATTACACTAAGTAAATAAAACAGGTTAGAGAAAGAATTACTGAATACTCTCACTCATTTATGGAATCTAATGAAGTCACAGAATTTCAAGACTAAACAGAGCTGGGCTGGAAAGAGTAGGAGAAGGAGGAAAGCGGAAGGTGAGTGGATTGTTACTAAGTCATTGAGAGGACAGAGAATTCTGTGCTATTGTAGAGTAGGATGGTGACAGATGACGATTATGTGCCCTGTTCTTCCAACAGAGAAAACAAAGAAAGAGTTAACTGTAAAGAAGCAATAAATATTTGGAGGAACAGACTTGTTGATCTTGGAATAACTCCATAATATGCATCTCAGAATAACTCCATAATATGTAAAATATCTATGTTTTCATTCATTGGTTAACATTACTTCAATTTAAAAATGTAATGACCTTGGTCCCTACAGGCTGCTTAACAGCTTCTTCCCTCAGACTCTGGGATAAGAAACTGACCTATTCTCAGGGGAGGTCTCCAGAGAGCACAGTGCCTCCATAATCGTTTCCAGATCTCCAGGTAGAAGCCTCCGGGATCCCGACAGGAATCAGGCTGACTCGCGTTAAGAAGGAAGGCGTGGCTGCTTTTGCTAATGGACATCGTTGATCCATCAGAGTGGGAGTGACTGTCACCACCTGCAGGAGAGCTTCTGACCTGAGGACTGGCTGTGAGCCTGCAGCCCTGGCCGGGAAATCGCCTGAAGGTAAGTTTCATTCATGGTCTTTTAAATAAATAAGAAGCTCTTTGAGAAGTGAGTCAGAGACTTATTATTTATGGACACACCTCTGTGAGAGAATACTCACACCATGTTTATCTCATAGATGAGGAGGATATCCTTCTTGAAGGAGCATACAGTGCTCATGGATCATGGTCCATGTCAATGTCCCCTTCTCCGTTTTTCCCTCCTTGCCTTAGAGACCACAGAAAATGTGACTGCCGTCTGAGACAAGGGCAGTGCCCCTCACAGGACATCAGCAATGTTCCAGGAACATGTTCATGGTGTCGAAGTGTACTGTCCTGACTC
>RJWM01044338.1:0-13314 GCA_004363535.1 Dasyprocta punctata | reverse complement strand
CAACAGTGATACCCACTCCAGTCCACTCCATCAGTGATGGCCACTCCATGTTCTCAGCATACTGATGTCAAACAGCTCTTGGGAAAGTTATTTCTTTAAACAAATTCACATAAATATTCTAACTGGTACTTAATCTGCCTATCTCAATGGGATTACTTTGGAACCCAGATGAATTTCTAAAAAAAAAAAAATTTTTTTTTTTTTTTGGAGACAGGGCCTCATTAGTGTAGGCTGGCCTTGAACTCACTTATGTAGCCCAGGGTGGTCTCAAACTCAACGGCAATCATCCTGCCTCAGCCTCTTGAGTGCTGGGATTACAGGACTATGCCACCGCACCTGGTTTAAACATTAAATATTTTAGACAAAATGCAAAAGGACTTTTTATCTCCTGTAGACCAATCAGTGAATAAGGCAGAATTAGTTTTGGTGTTGCTCAGTTTTAAGCCATAAAGGACTAAACACAAAGGGAAAATCAAGCTGGTGGGTAGCATGGCAAGAGGAAGAGGTCTTTTGTTCTAGGTCGGAAGTGTTTTAATCTGTCAAGGTTCTGACCTAGCAGAAGCTCCCTGGAGTGAGGTAGCTGTAGCTCTGGGTTACATCTGAATATCAGATTTGCAACTGGAAATGAGGACTTTCAATTGATCCCTTTGAAGTCAGTACACTTAGCCGATAGATTTACTTTGTCAGGGATTTTTTCCTAAATGAAATTCCATGTATTACATCCAGAGAGAAGTCTATCTTTAAACTATATTGTGGGGATTCATTTGAATTAAATCTAAGATTGTTTTCTAGTTTAGTTTATATAAGACAGTGATGATGTTTTTACAGGGAGCTCTTACGTTAGAAAAGATTAAACCAAAGAGATTTTCCCTGATCTGAATACTGCAGTTAGTAGAAAGAAGAGATTAACAAATCCAGGAGGAAGGAAATTGGATGATGGAGCGGATCTTTGTCAAAGCAGAGAGTAGAGTGCTCAAGTATGTTGTTAAGGATGAAACTAATGACATAGAATTGGGATTCAAATCCAAGAAAAATAGGTATTGGTTAGAAAGGAGGGGAATTAGCAAAGAGGCAGGGAGGATGATACAAAGGAGGTCTGGAGATGGAGATAACTTCAACACAAATATCAAAGGCAGATTCTTTCTAGCAAGTACTTCTACCTGTTCCTCTCCTTTTCATTTTTTTCTTACTGTGTTTCTCAAGGATTAGGACTGAATTTTCTTTTCACTTACTAGTATTTCCTCACTGCCTCAGAAATATAAATTGTTCACAGGATTTCAGCCACCACAATACACATCTTAAATTAAGACCTATGTCTCTAGCCCAGAGCTTGCTTTTTCTGTAGTTTCCTATAGCTAATCATCCTGGGCTAATAGGCATAATACTAAATTGTTTGTGTACTCCCAGAACTAAAATTCATTTCCTTCAAAATTTAGTAATACCTTCCCAGTCAACTGTCTTTTATCTCTGAGCATTCCAAACTCTCAGGAATTTCATGGAGTCATGATAAAATTTATTTCATGATATTCATTTTGGTGTTATCTTTGTTTTCTGATGGAGTCTTTCTTTCTTTCTTTCTTTCTTTTTTTGATATGGTATCTCGCTGTGTAGTTTGGGCTGGATGGCCTGGAACTCACAGTGATTCTCCTGTCTCAGCCTCCCAAGCTCTGGGCACTACCATTCCTGGTCCTTTCTGGTAGGATCTTCATTTGTGCTTTTCTGGTTAACTCCATTGAGGTCTGTCTTGCTTCTATTTCTATCTGAATGTCTGCTCAACAATAACCAAACATTTTCAGAGTATCAATAAACTAAATCAAGGTCAAAAGAGTAACTCGACATCTTTTGTTTGCTGTAAGATAGGATCCTTTTCACATTAAGAATGCAAAAGCCATTAAATGGAAGAGACAAGAAGTTGATTCAGGTGTGGTTTCTCACTTCTCTGGGCTACATGGCAACTGGATTAGAAAAAATTCTACAGGTTTCATTAAAGGCACCAAATGGTTATGAATTTCTCTTTTCTTTTTCTCCTAAAGAAGGAAGTTTACTCTTAGGCCAATGTGAAGAAGTTGAGCAAATCTCTAGCATGAATATACTAATTTATTTGATAAAATACAATATCTGGACAAATTTTTCATTACAGGCTTCAGATTCCCCGATAGGGCAGTTACACATGTTTTAGAAGAAAATGGTCTTGGAAGAACAGAAGCCCTGACTAAGAAAAAGATTAGCTGCAAGGGTACAGGCCAGTGGGTAGCAGGGATGGATGACTCTTGGATTCCCAGGATACTCTTAGAGTTCTAGGTTAAGTAACAACAAGATCTTATATCTTACTTTATGTCAGTATAATTTGAGAACATGCTTTCAACTGTAATGGCATGCAATTTAAAGCCATATAGCGCTTCAGTTATCTATTCCTGCATAACGAATTGCTACACACTGAATCTTTTTGTTACTATTTCTAAGCCACGAGGTCTTGTTACATTGCCCAGGCTGGCCTCACTTGAACTCCTGAGCTCCAGAAATCCTCCTGCACCATCCTCTTGAGTACCTGGGACTACAGGCATGTGACACTGCACTCAGTTTGGTTTGGGTCCTAAGTGTCCTTCAGTGGCCCATGTGTGGGGGTTTAGTCCCCAGGTCATAGCGATCCTGGGAGACGAGGAACTTTCAGGAGGTGGGGCTGAGTGCGCGGTCTCCACGGTCCACCATGATGTGCTGTCTGCTCCCTTCCGGCCCAAAGCAATGAACGAGTCCAATCAATCATGTGCAGAGACTCCCAAAACTGTGAGCTAAGATAACCTTTTTCTCTTTATAAATTGATTTACAACAGATATTTATTATAGTGATGGAATGCAGAGTAACACACAAATCATCCCAAATTTAGTGACTTAAAACAACGATTCATCTTTTCTTGCAGTCTCATCACTTGACTGGGCTCAGCTGGGTAGTTGTCTGTTCTACTTGGTGCCCGCTCGTTTGGACGACGGGGAAACTCTTGGCTACAACCTGTTGGTAACTGCACTGAGCTGGAAGGTCCAGGCAGGCTTCCTGCACATGTCTGCCCGCCCGGTCCTCCTCCAGCGGCCTCCTCCTTCTCACACGGTGGCTTCTCTGCAGTACGGGAGCGGCCTCTCCGCATCGAGGAGGCAGAAGCTGCCACCTTCTAAGGGCTCGGTCCAGAAATAGCAAGACATTGCCTCTCGTGTTCTCTGTGCCTCGGGAAGTCACAAAGCCAGCCTGGACTCCAGGTGAAGAGAAGGAGGGAGACTTCACTTCTGGACAAAAGGAGTGGCGAAGTGGCATCGCAAAGTCGCACGGGGCGGAAGAAACTGTTGCCGACATCGTTGCGAGCCACTGTATTCTCTCAAACACAGGCATCGTTAAAAATAATGAAACCCCAAAGATTAGTTCAAAAGAGGATAATTGAAACATACGCAAACAGTGCCCTCATTCATGATTTTACCAGTTGCTTCTCTCTTTCGATCATTAATCTGAGTTTTTGGTCTTGAGTCCTTTTTACCTTTTTAATCCCAACACAGAACCTCTGTGAAAGCCTGGAATTAAAGGTGCAAAAAAATCTCATATCCTGTAGCATGGGTACTGCAATGAGTCAGAGGGATATTTTTTAAAAAATACTTTGATAAATTCAAATAAAAAGAAACGTACAGCCTCAAAGTAAAGCTGTAAAGATGTTTTCAGGGATAGCATCTGGAAAAGATTTTGTTAGTTTTCCTGTTTGTAAAGATTTCCAGTCAAAGGCACAAAGAATAGTTTGCCATGTCAGATGTTCAGATATTCCTACCAGTAGAAAATTAAATAATAATTTGTACACATGAAGATGACAGCTTTTCTCATTTAATTACAAAGCATTCGACAACAGACTAAGAGTTGAGTTGAACAGAGATTAGGAGACAAAATATTTTTAGCTTTTATTAAAATAAGCCAAAGGACATATTAGAATTAAGAATATATATACAGGTATAAAATCATCAAAGTAGTCTTCTATCTGGGTTTTTAAAATATCTTAAGCTAAATTAAAAAAAAACTATTATGTACATTTAACATAACTAAAACTATTTTGTAATGAATTATTTCTAGTAATTTAAATTACCATTGTATTAATTATCAGATGCCAATATATACCTACAATTTCAAGTGATTTGAAATAGAACTGCTTATATATTCTAAAATCATAAGTAGAGACATAGTATCTTCAATATAACAACATTTAGAGAAAAGGTCAGTTAGTAGTAATCAAAATAGAAAACTTCTAACATTAAAAATACAGACCATTTATATGCCTATTGGATACACTCAACAATTTTCAGTTTCATTAAATTATGATTCTAATAAAGTTGACTGAGCCCAAGTCCCTGCTGCCAAAAATAAGACATAATATAATTCAGATAAATTTGTAGAATTCCATGAAATTTTTATTAAAATTACTGAAGTTTTGATGAAAATAGAAATTTACTAAATGTTCTTTTTCCAAATGAATATTTTAGTACTTCACAGCATGTGTCATTTTTAACCTAATTAAACATTGATGAATGACTACATATTCCTACGCATTTCAAAAGTACACCTGTTTTATTCACATGAACTAAAATCTAGTGGGGTGTGGTGCTGACACCTGTAATCTTAGCTATCCAGGAGGCAGAGGCAGAAAGATTGCAAGTTCAAGGCCAGCCTGGCCAATTTAGCAAGCTCCTGTCTCAGAATAAGAAGAAGAAAAGGAAAGAAGAGCTGGGGATATAGGTCAGCACTGGACTGTTTGCCTCAAGGCCCTAGATTCAATCCCCATTATGGCAACAAAACAAAACAAAACAAAACCCTAGTGAAAATTAGTGAGTCTGAAGCATGATTATTGCAAGTTCAAGGCTATCTTGAGCAACAAAACCAGAACCTGTATCAAAATAAAACAAAAAAAGAAGTAAGGATATATATAGCTCAGTGCCTGGAGGACTTGCCTAGCATACATGAGGCACTGGGTTTAATCTCTAATACTGGAAAAAAAAAAAAGTCACTTTTGTTTACCATCATTTTAGTTTATAAAATTCACTCTCTGTTTAATAGTTGTCTGTAAAACTACTATTGCCTTGATGGAGCAGGTATAGTGGTATGTTTGTGTGACTGTAGGGGGTGATATGGGAGGAAGAGAGGGGGAGGAAGGGAGATACCTCCTGGCTAGATCATAAACATCAAAATTTTATCTTGGTGTTACTTTAAAAAGCCTCTGGAGAGCCTCTTCTAGGAGGAGACGCACACAGGCTACAAACACTCTGTGCTACAGAGAATCAACAGTGTGGAGCTGCGGGGAGTCTGAACTCTCAGGCTTATCTATGTTCTTATTTTACAAATGAAACAATGGCACAGAACAGATACATGTTGTGTCAAGGGCACAAAGACACTTGCAAGTGAGCCTTGACCCTGACTGTCCTAATTCTCAGATAAAATGATCTCTATTAGTCTCTACTTATTTTAAATACCCTTAGTCTTCTATTAAAGCGAGAATGAAGTTGTTAGTAATTTAAATAGAAAACAGATGCATACCAGACACGTGTGTGTATTGTGCTGGGGACAGAACCCCAGGTCTTGGGCATAGATAGGCAAGTGCATTAGAGTGAGGTACACGCTTGACCCTGTGAGTGGCATTTTTTCCTTTATATCCTAACTACATGCATTTAAAAAAAAATCTGTATCTTTACAATCAAACTACTGCCATACCTTACAAGGACTCCCTAAATTTTTTTCAAGATACTACTGCTTATGGAATTTTAGGACCCTTCTTCTGGTGATACATTCTAATATTAAAAAAATTTTTTTTGAGTAGGGTGGATTCTGTGCCATTCAGACTGTGCCAAAATCAGGATTGGAAATCACTGGTGGTACAAATGACCAAAAAAGTGCCCAGTTTTCTCAAAAATTTCAATTCTATGGCAAGGACACTAAAGGAGAATAAAACATCTTAACAAAACTTAACAGAATTTCAGAATAACTTAGTGAATTTCTTGTGCCTTGTGATTGGGAGATCTGCACCAGCAGTGAAGAGCAATGACAGACCTAACTCAGGAGGAGGAACGTCTTCCTGCTTCAGCCCTGCGTTGCCCCTGGAAAGCTTTACTTTCCTCAGTCATTTCCCTAACTACCAGAATTTGAAAGCCCCTGGATTACAACTTTTAAAAACGATCCATTGTACTTAAATTAATCTTCTAAAAGTGACATGCTAAAAAGGCTTGGTGGTTGGGGTAAGTTGGAACAATTTCCAGAATTGAACAGAAATTAAACAGTCTAAGCACCTAGACTTCCAGGTCTAAGAGAACTCTAAATAATGTCCTTCTCCACTGTGCTCTGAGAAATATGCAAAGTTGGCGTTTGTAATGGTCTACGATTAAAATGACACACGCGTGCGCACACACACACACACACACACACACACACATACATCAGCAGCAGCAGCCCAGCTTGCAGGCTCTCAAGCACATGCATAATGGAAAGTCTGGGGAAACCACGAGTGGGAAGAGGCCAGCCAGTGGTGGTGCACAGAGGAGCGCCCAGGCAGCATCTCTCACCCTGATGGTGCAGTATTTGGACAGCAATAAGTTAAATGGCCCGGAAGTCGGCAGGGGTGAGACAGGGCACAGGGGAGCCAGCAGCTGCACAAGACTCCACGCATTCAGAGAGTAGTGATGGGATCAAGTGGGCTTCTGGGAAGCACCTGGGGCAAGGCTGCTAGCTGCAGCCAGGGTTCACAAAACTCATGACTGAAGGCGGGTATGAGACACTGAAGCATAACTGCCTCCCAGAGGGCCGAGAAAGGAAACTTGCTCAGCATGGGGGTGAGAAGTCTGAAGTTAGGACAGAAAAAAGTGCCAAGATCCTCTGCAACACAGACAGTCGAACCAGAAGAGAGCCGTAGCTTGAGGGTTGTGTCCCTGAGCCATACAGGTAGTGGCTTTGCTATAAGGCCTGGGACACCTAAGAACAAATATACCAGTGAATGCCATCAGATTAATTTCCTCTTGTGGGAATATAACACTATAACTACATTAGAATACGCTTCTAAGGTTAGAGGCTTTCTCCTCTCCACTCCCCAGTCCTACCTAGTGACTGAGGGGGAAAAAAAGAAGACAGAGCAATGGTAGTCCGAAACAATTATTCTTATAGCAAAAAGAATGCACAGACTTGATCATGTGACTTGGGCATAGGACTAGACTTCTCAATTTTTCTTTTTTTTTTGGTGGTGTTCCTAAGGATTGTACCCAGGGCCTTCTCAGGGAGCTATGTACCCATCCCTTTTCAAGACAGAGTCTCCCTAAATTGTCCAGGCTGGTCTTGCCTCAGCCTCCCAGACTGCTGGGGTTACAGATGTGCACCAGTACACTGGCTTGAATTAATTCTTAAACGAAAGCAAAAATAAGGGAGGACAGACATCAACCCCTGCCAAAAAACCCACTGCTAACAGAAGGATGATGCAAGCAAAATGGGTAAAAGAGGCATGCACTGCCTTATTTTTCTGCATGCATATTGTATTATATTACACATAGAATGCAAGTATATATGCACATATATGTAGGAGAGTTGCAGTAGCACAGGGAGTTTGGTAACAAGAATGCTTACTTGAAAGCGGAAATCACTATGAAAACTAAAAAGAAATTTGCCAGTGAAGCTGTCTTTTACTTTTTCTTCCTCATTTTCCTGGCATCTGTGGTATCATCCTACTAAAAATGCAAGAAGATGTGCAAATTTGAAGAGGTATATTATTGACAGTAGCATGAAAGTAAGACCTCAACAGTTTGTATTCACACCAGTGCTAAATGATCATATAAGATCACTTAAAAGTTCTTCTAGTGAGCAAGGACTGTTGTTTAGATGCTGTGATTCCACAGTAAATGGAGACTCCCAAATAACAGTGAGATTCTCTGGAAGTTTACATAATCTTTTTTATTTGTTTGATTTTCTGAGAGAGAATGTTGCTGTGTAGTCCAGGCTGGCCTTGAACTCATTATGTAGCTCAGGCTGCTCTCAAACCCATGGTGGTCCTTTGGTCTCAGCCTCCCAGGTGCTGAGATTACAGCTGTGTGCCACCTGACTCATACAGTCATGTTCATAAATGCAACAGACTTTTGGGTATAAACATTGTGTTACTGTTTCCTTAATAACAATATGCACTTAACTCTGAGTGCCAGATACAAAGGACTTCTGGAATGATGTTTATTAGCAAAATTTGACAGGATTCAAGTAAGTATGCCAGGTTGGGAGCAGAAAAGACTTGATGAGACACTCTTTAATTTTTATTGATGGTCACATCACCAGTTTGTGCCTTTTGCTGGACAGTGACACATAACCCTGTATTATTATTTTATATGAGTTCCTTGCTAGCAAACCAAAAGCATGTTCAACTATTCTGTTTCATTTTTAGATGTCCAGGATAAAAAACATCTATTATGATAGCTCATATTTTATACTTATGTATTGTAATGTATGTGTGTACATGTGGCTTACTTGGGACAATATTCCAGCAGAATTCTTGTATCTCTACTGAGGTGTTTGCTTCATTTCCTTGATAAGAAACACAAAATGAAATTACCTGAATAATAATCTTGACCTGTTTTTGTAGTCATTTACAATACTCAAGTTGATTATGATGTACCCAATAGTTTAAGGCTGTGTACAGAGCGCCACGGCTGCGAATGCTTGCAAGAAAGTATTGGCAAGGACAGACAACACACGCATGGGGACTGGTGTAGGTACTGAGATGACTTAGCCAGGAGAGAAAGAAAAGGCATCATGATGCACCAAAGCCAATTAGTTGAGGGCATTACTGTCACGAGGATGGAGATTCCTTTTCATTTGCCCACTATTACTATGTATTGAATTTGTGTGGAATTTTCTCTAGTTAGCCTTAAAAACAGAATCCTCCATGTCTCATGAAGTAGAGAATGTTGAGTCTGCCTAAGAATCGACCTTTCAGGTTTCCCTTCCAAGACCAATATAAAAACATAGAATAAATTACTGGTATGGCTCAACAGGCCTGGTCATAATGAGAGTGAATTAAAATACAGGAACATACTGTAATTCCTGAAACGAACAATGGTTAGGCAGATTTGATATTGCTTTAAGATATAATGGGATCAGCTGAAGCAAGATGATACATATAAATCTCTTTCACGCATCAAATTATAAGTCCACAAATTCTCAACATAAATTGTTTAAGGAAGGTCTGCTCTGATGAAATTGAAAATGTCCCCTCCGTATGTGCAGTTTCAGGCCTTACAACATTTAAAGAAAATGTTCTAAAAGATAAAGTTGGCATGTGAAAAGCACAGGGAAAGGAATCAGCAATGATCAGAGCAAAACAATTCTAGAAGGCATCTTAATTTTCATATGGCTCATTTGCATTTGAAACACTGAATTCCTATCTTGCTTGTACAAAAATATGTACATATCAAGTTACTTCACACTTGAAAGAACATTTTCCTAAATGTTTGGAAGATGATCAAATTTTAACTGGAGGACTTGTTTTCTTCCATCAGGTGTGGGGGAGATGTGGCTTCCTGGTATGAGAGGCAACAGTTGATTCTAATAGCAGAACAAGACAAAAATAAGAAAGTAAATTGAAAACAATTCTTAGAGGTACAGTTTGAATTAAAGGTGGTAAAACAAAAAGGATACACACAGTACAAAGATGTCAAAAGGCATCAGTTTAAAAGTTATGCTTGGTTACCTTTCCAAAAATTGCGAGCCTCTGATATTTGAATATTACGTTCTATAAATTATTCTAAGATTCTTGTGGATATACTATTGTTTATTTCAATATACATACTTGTGAGTATCTAGTCAATGGTTAAAAGACAGCACTCCACCAGCTATTAAACAATAATTCCAGGAGTCGATATTCTACCCATCTCAGGTTTTTAAAAGCTCGGATAGCTGTGGAACAGCCGAGGCTTCGGATCTCTTTACTATCACCGGTAGACGCTATTTAGTCTCAGGAAGCTGGCGGTCATATACTCAGACTGAGAAGCAGGGATCTAGGTAGAGATTTGGACTCCCAAAGTAAAACCACATCTTTCTGTAACTTAGTTTCTTTTCTGACGTGATAAAATTTCTAGGAATGTCCTCAGAAAGAAAAGTAAAGACTTTTCTGAAAGGCATCTTTGTCCTTCTCTCGGCCTTGCCCTCCTGGGGACTTCCCTGGCAGAGGGTGCTGCCCGCGTGTGGCCTCGGGAGGGGGTGCTGTGCACACGCCCTGTGCCAGCGGACATGGGCAGTGACAGTGCCTTCGTAAATGAGATTATCTGGTGCCTGCGGCTCCTGTGTCTTTTCCTTCTGTGGTCCCCGGGGCTGTGGAAGGAAGCCCTTTTGTAAAGCCCTGGGTGGCACTGGCTGCACTTGGGCTGTGCTCTGAGCCTCGAAGGCAGAGCAGTTTCTTCAGCCCTCAAGGCCGGTGCCACACAGATGCCCAGTGAGGAAATGGAGCGGGGGGACCGAAAGGCAGATTGGGGCAGCTGTGAGCTTGTCCCTCCCAGGCCAATGGTGGAGAATAAGTGAGATGGATGGTTTTAAGGGGGCAAAGGTCTTTCATACATAATTCACACTGTATTTTCAGATTGTTGCTACAAAATTACTTAGACAAATCCTAAGCATTTTTTTTTTTATCCTAAGCATCTTAAATGAAAGCCGCATTGGGATTCATTAACAGAAGAGTAAAAAAATGGCCCGTGTAATAATATTTTAGATATGCAGAGGTTTTGGAGACACAAAAATAATTTAGCATTTCATCTTATGGATTTAGTTTGTTCTTTGTCTCTCAACGAATTTTTATTTTAACCATTAGAGGATCAGAAAAAAAGAAAAAACCGAACATTGCTTTTCTCCTTTACAGAAGATGTGCTAAGGAGAAGATACATGACTAAAAATTAGATCAACGGTGGAAGATTAAGGCAGCACAAACTGTGATGACTGCCAGCATCTGATAAATTGAAAATTATCCTCTTGATACAATGTTCATCTACTTACATACTTGAATAATATTTACTAAGTGCCTTTTGTAAGTCAGACATTGTTTTTGGTGTTGGGATTTTACAAGGTGAGGGAAAAATAAAAGAAAACAAACCTTCTTCCATCAAGTTTATGTTTTCACTTCAGTTTTCTGAAAGCAAGTGGACAGTCACCTACCAACTGTGGAATTATTGCTTGTCACAGTAGTCACCATTTTGTTCCACAACATTGGCCCATTTCAAGGCAAGATCTGGTTCCCAGGTAGCTGGCTTCCTCCTGTGCACCTGGCAGAGCTCGCCATTAGTGTTTGTCTTTTCTTTTCTTTTTTTTTTTTTTTTTTTTTTTTTTTTTTTTTTTTTTTTTTTTTTTTTTTGTGGTACTGGGAATTGAACTCAGGGCCTTGTGCACTCTGCCACGGAGCTACATCCCCAGCTTGCTCTTAGTTTTCAGAAAAAGCTTAGGAAAGGCAAACTTAGCTGCCTTCATGTGTGAAAAGAGGAGTCCCGTCTCCTTTGTTGTACATCTAGAGGCTACAGAAAGGAATTGGGGTTCTGCTGTAATGGTGGTACATAGTCCTGTTATAATCAGGGTTTTTACTCTATGAAGTTATGTATTGTTTTGATTCAATGTGCAGACTGGGCACAGTGGCGCACACCTGTAGTCTAGCTACTCAGGAGGCTGAGGCAGTAGGATCACTTGGATTTAGGAGATGGAAACCAGACTGGGCAACATAGTGAGGCCTTGCCTCAAAAACAAAAACAAAAACAAAAACAAAAACAAAAACAAAAACAAAAAACCCCTTGGAATAAGATTTTCATAGTTCTAGGTTTTATTACACCAATCACCAATATTTATTAAGATAAATAAATGTACCTAAACCAGAAAAAAGGCTTTGGTGTCTACCTAGTGATTCTGAAAGGCAGAAGAGTGGGAAAACATTTATGGCATTTTAACTTTGGAACAGAAGTACCTGCTGACGCCTTCTGCTTTTTCCCTCATTGCGTGCTTTTCTTTTCACTTGATCCTCTCGAAAAGAATCAAAGTAGGGGCTCTCCAGGAGTTGAGCGCAGGTTAATCTGTCATCTGGGTTCATCTTCAGACACCCCTTGGAAGAAGAGAAAAGCAAAATACATTAAGAAAAAGGCTTACTTTGTTTCTGTACCCCAAAATTCTGGACAGTAACCTGATAGGATAAATATGAGTTTAAAAAATCGAGTGTGTCTATCATCAAGTACTCGGAGCTTGTTGCTGGCCTCTTCCACTGCTTCAGCCTTTTGTGGGTGGGCTGTGCGGATGCTCACTGTCCCTGGAAGGGACCACCTGAGTACCAGGTGGTCTCATCATAACTTTCACCACAAGCGACAGCAAACCATTTGTAGGAGTCTTCAGAGTGTCGTTCCCAGACTAGCAGCACCAGCGCGTCTGGGTTTCCTGCGTTCTGGCTTTGAACTGCAAATCCCAGGGTCCTACCCAACACCCGTCCAAGCAGGAACAAGGGGACTGAGTCCAGCTGTCCACGGTTAACAAGCCCTCAGGTGATTCCCAGCGCCTCAGGCTCAAGTCTCAGGACACCTGTTTAAGGAGATGGTGAGGAAATGAGAAAGAATCTAAAATGGGGAGAAGGGAATGTATTTTCGTAGAAGAGTAACTAGAGGCCAGAGAAATGCTGGCATTACGACCCTTTATATTTGAGGCCATCAGAAGGCTCTAGATTTGTCTCCCAGCGTGGAGCACAGTGGCACAGAGGGGCTGGCGGCAGTCCCGACACAAAGAGGTTTCTCCAAGAATCCCTTATACTCTGGCCGGAGAACGAAGTTTTTCTCACTGGTACAGGCAGATGGCAATCCATAAAGGACTGAGGCAGTGCCATGATACGCAGGCATAGATGACCTGAAATTTCTTGCCTTGTGTCCATAAGAAATATGGTTCTCTAGCATCATGGATTTTGACTTGAGGTATTCTGGTGTGCAGACAACCTCACTGCCTGAGGCTACGCTAGCCAATGGGCTGCTCCCTGACCCAGCGACCTCAGGTCACTGAGGTCCCTGAGAACCCAGCCTGTCCCACGCAGTATCACCTACCCCTTGGAGCATTATCTGATTAGTCCTGTTTTTCCAGAAACAATCCTGCTGAGCATAACCAGACTCACCTGTCCCCTCATGCCTACAGCCTGGTCCAAGCAGCTCATCCCCTAATTAACAAAACTCATCCGTGATTAGCTCCAGCTGCTACTGGGAGGCAGTCTCCTCAAACCCTAGTGCTGTCAGGATTACCATCAGGACAGAAACTTTTTTTGGTCTGTTTGGTTTT
>RJWM01044337.1:0-13294 GCA_004363535.1 Dasyprocta punctata | reverse complement strand
ACTAGAATGTTCATGACACAATGTATGTTTGTTTTACAGGTTCTTCACCAACACAGTCCCCTTACATGGCTGTATATGCTACATTTAAGCCTCTGTATTTGCATGAAAAAAATATCTTCACATTAAGGAATATGGTAAGCATTCAGTTCAGAAAATACAACATCATTTAAGGTGTGTGTATGTGTGTGTGTGTGTGTGTTTGTGCATGCAGGGTAGGGATTACTTGATCTAAGGGACTTTGCACATCCAAAATTATCTTAGATAGTTGCATTACTACCCAATTATGAAAAAAATATGTAGTCATATTTTATTTTTAAATATTTCATATTACATACAAAGGGAAATATATAGAATTTATACATTTCAGGGAAAATCACATATGTCAATCCTGAATAATAATTAACAACCCCTCCCCCATAAAGAGACTACACATATTTTCTTAATGTAATTTAAATGAATTTGTAGTCAGGCTGGTGAGCCACTCTATCACCTTTGTTATATCATAAAGTAGTACAAATAAATATTAATTGCTTTTTCTTATAGATTTAAAATTATGAGAAATTTAGAAAATTTAGTCAAAAGGAACACGAAGTATAGTGTAAATGGCTGGACATAGGCAATATTGACATTTTGGCATACAGTCCTTTTTTGTGTCCTTATTTGTGCTCCTCTGGCTTCCTCAAGTTCCTGATTTTATTCAAAACATTTACCTTTCATGCTCATTTTGACTTCGGGGAGAGCCAGAAGTCAGATGGTACCAGATCCAGTGAATAAGGGCGATGAGGATGCAGCATGATGTTTATACCAGCCTGTCTTTCTGTTGGATAGCGCTCGGCAGCACCATTCATTGTATTTTTGATCACACCTTATAAGGCAATGATAGAAAACTTCTAGAACTGCTTCAGAAAGTGGCAGGAATAATGGGACAAGTGGGTTCAGAAGCTAGAGAGACTATTTTGAGGGGGTTTAATGGCAATGTATCTTTTACTGTAACGAATTTTTAAAAAATTTAATCTTGAACCTTATTTTTCAGTTACCCCTATATGGTTAATGGTTGCATAGTATTTATGTAATTTCACAGTTATAAGCTATCTTTTGTTCTTAGGGGGAAGAACAATATTTCTCATTCCCTTATTATGCTAAAGCCAATCAAGTTACTACACAGTCTTTTTAGACAAAGGCTGTATTGCATTTGAAGCTTACCAAATCCTAACATTGTTTTAGGACTTCAGACATCTAGCCTTTTATTGTTAGGAGTCTAACATCTTAAAGTACAAGATTAGGTGATGCAGTGATATAATAGTCATTTGGTTAGTTAGAAAGAGCTGAGCTTCAGAACTTCAATGAAAATTAACTTAAACTAAAAATATTGCAGTTGACCATTACACTTTACTGTGCACATTTTATTTGCACTAATATTAGCCCAAGGCATAATACATTTTTTGTCCACCCTTCCTCTGCTTCCTTATCTTCCTCTGACTCCTTCTCTTTTCTTTTCTTTGTTTTTTTGATAGAAACGATTCCAATATGCAAAAACTATCATGAAACAGTAGTGACATCATAAAAATGATAGGACATAATAGTGGCAGTTTCCTTGATTTTGATTTAAAGTTAAATAGCAGAGCTGTGGTTTAATAACAGATCAGAAATTTAGCCTGGATATGAAAGGCAGTAACACTGTACAGCCCAAGTGTGCTTTCAGAACCTCTCTCCAATTGAGACTGTTGATGAGATTAGGTCTGACCGTCTGTCTTAGCCACTTACTCATGACTGTGACACAGTACCCAACACCTGCAAATTAAAAGAGGAGAAATTTAGTTTGGTTCACAGTTTGAGAAGTTTCAGTCGGTGACTGACACATTCAAATGCAGAAACTAAATGGTGCAAAGGCATGGGTGGCAGAAAGCTGCTGATGTCATGGTGGCCAGGAAGCCGAAAGAGAAAGGAGGAGCCGGGCGGAGAGAAATACCCTTCCAGGTCACGCTCCCACTAACTACATCCCCAGTGACCAAGCTCACCTTTTAACAGCCACTGAACTCACCCGTGGGTGAATCCATCAGAGTACAGTGCACTCATGATACAGTCACTATCTGAAAGCACCACCTTCAAGCAGGTGAGAGTTTTGGGAGACAACACTGCTACCTCATCCCTGATACTTTTTGGCCTTAATTGCATACCACAGGCCCAGGCACTGTCTCAGTTTTTCCAGAGAGTAAAGACTATCTGTGCTGCCAAAGACACCAGCCATGTTTTGTGGAGTGTGATGGCATCACGTCTGAAGCTCCTTTTAAAACTGCAATGGATGTAAAACAATCCACTGGAACTTTTAGTGGTCCTGCAAATAAACTGAGATTTAAACACAAATTTAGTTTTGAATTTAAAAGAGTCAGAAAGACTTTAAACATTCACATCTGTTTATTCGTTGGTTAATTCAACAGATGTTTTTGTATATTCAGTGCTAAACAATGTGTTATATTTTGGTGACACCAAGATGAACAAGATTGATAAAGTCCCTCTACCTAAAGTTTAAATTCTAGTGAAGACGGCAGACAGTTAAGGGAACAATGGTAATACAATTAAAAAATTCTCTATAATGGTAGATATAACAGGTGTGTGCCATAAGGTAGGTATAAGTGCAGAACTGTTGGTTGGAGGAATGATGAAATGGCTATTTGAGTGAATGAGTGAAAAAAATCAATGAGGGAGATAAAACACAAACGTGTCATTTTTTTTTTTTTTAACTGAGACCAGGGAAGTCTTTCCAAAGGAAGAGCTAGCTGTTTACGACCTTAAGAAAGTAAATATGAAAAAGTGGGTTCAAAGAGGAAGTAATCTAATGTTGGAAAATCGGCAGATGAGAGATTAAATAAACTATAAGGGGAGGAGCCACCAAGACAACTAAAACTGAGGATGGAAGTCTGGAATAAAGAAAGATCTTTATAAATTTTTCTTTTGGGGTTGGAAGTGGTGTAAGATACTTGAGGATCTGGAGGTAGCTCAGTGTCTATAACAGTGAGTGACCAGAAGGACTGTTGTGAACTGACCACAGTGAGATAGCCGCCATCTGACATGCTGATTCATATAGGTTAGCTATCAGTGAGGCCATTCTAGTTCCCCTGGTAGTTACCAGGATATAATAGAGATATAATAGTTTAATAAACCTATGGGAAACCATTTCTCTCCTAATGAAACTTTCTTAAATGCAGTATGTTACTAAATGTCATTGCTCCAAAACTATGAGATAAACAAGTAAAATAAATAACTTACATTTGTTTAAAGAAGTGATAAACGCTATAAGAAAAACAAGAACAGAACTTGAGAAGGAGCAAGATATTATGAATTATCTTGCCTTACCCAACATCGTTCTCCTCTTGGGTATCTAAATGGCTTTACTTTTATTCAGGTGCATAACCTGGGAATTTTTTAAAGACGCTTCTTCTGCTTGCCACAACTCCTGCTCCTTCTTTTAAAATAATTTGAAAATGGGATAAAAAAATAAAAGAGTCTTAGAAAAGAATACTTCTAATTTAAGTCTTACATATAAATTATTTAGCACACATTAAGTGAGCATCTACTCAGTTCCAGGTACTGTCCTAAGTCTCTCTCAGCCCATAGTTTTTTGTGTGTTTGTTTGGTTGGGGGTTTTTTGGTGTCAGGAATCAAACTCATGACCTTGCACTTGCCAGGCACTTATCCTGCTGAGCTACATCCCCAGATCTTCTACCCTTAAGTTTTACTCAAGGAACTTTGAGATCCTTTAATGAGGTTTCTTAACATCAAACTGTAACTGTCATTAATAGGATTACTTTGTACAAGTCAGAAGTGTTATGTAGTATGTTGAAAATAAAATCAAGTATGAGAAACTGTTATTTTAGATTTTCTCATAATTAAATCAAGTTAGTACTTTGGCAGATTATTCAAATTATAAGTAGATGTTAATACCATACTTTTGTTACTTGGACTATGTTTTATGTTTTCAAAATATTTTCATCATCTTATTTTCTAATGCTTTTACAGTTCAAAAAAAAAAGTCATTTAAGCCTAAAACAATGGTTACAATTGTAATGAGAGTTTAAGACACATAAACTAAAAAGTATAACTGGTAAAGTGTGTGGAATGTGATTAACTTATAAGTATCACTTTGGTCTGACTTCTATTTTGGATACTATTTCAATTACTTTTTATAGTAATACACTTTTTAAAAGATACTATATTGTGGCAATATTGTTGAATGAGCTCAAATTTTTCCATCCATGTCCATTAAAAGGAACACTTTCAAGTGTTCACTTGCAAACCTTTAAAACAGGAAACCTCTAAACCTTGACTGAATTAACATTATAGGTAGGAAAAATGTTGAGACCCTGGATCATCTAGGAAAGATAAAAAAAAAAAAAAAAAGAAAGACACTTCAGTAAGTAGCTAAAATCAGCAAAAATGATATAGAGAAAATAATAGTTCCCTTTATTTCCTAATTATGCTACTTTTTAAAACCAGTCAATCATTTTTCCCTTTGACTCTTTACAGCACTTAAGAAGGGCTTGGTTGGGCTCCTTAGTGTACCAGCTCCTTCCTACAGTGATCTCCCTGGCCTCTGGAGGGACCGCCCTATCTCATTCGTGCTCCCACCAACTTTGTGCCTTGAAAAGTGCAGATTAAGCTATTCAGAAACAGAAGCCTGAGATCAAGGCAGGTTCTAGCTGAAGTAATAATTTGCAATAGGCTAATGGGCGGGTTTCTGGTCCTAATTTAAATATGTGTTTTATACATTTACAGCCTCAGTTGTTGCTATTGCATGGAAATCAATGATGTGATATCATGAGGAAGAAAGTTATTGACTTTAATGTAGTTAATATTTCACTTTATTTTATTTTAAATGTTAAGCCAAATTATAAAAGTCAGAATTCGACTATAATATGTACAAGTTTAACTTTCACTTACTTCGTAAAATTTCTTATGACCTAATTCAGCCAGTAATTAATAACTAAAACTCTGTTTAGATATTTTTCTGAATTATTGTAAAGCAGAGGGATCTGGAGATCTGAACACTTAAATGTAAGAAGTATCTGCCTGGGTAACTTCTTTACCCCCTGCACTTCTATGAAAGTCTCCATTGTCATGCATAACCAGGGGAATTTCCTGTGGAGGAATGAATTATTAGAAGGGTAAGGTCCAATTTTAGATAAAGCAACCACTTGCCACCTCTTGACCTGAATTCACTTAAGATAGACTTTTTTTAAACATCAGGTAACAATTGCTTGTGATTAAAAAAAAAAAACTTTGCATAATGAACACTAGTATAAAACTTTAACCTGTCAAAATAATGCTGATAAATTTTGGAATAAAACTGGTACACTAAGTTTTTTGCAATCTTGTAGAATCATTTGATTTTAGAACTGAAAAGTGTCTTTGAGTTCTGCTCCCTTGTCTTTCAAGTAAGGAAACGTGTTTTAGAAAAATTAGAATGGAAAGATATACTAATAGAAATAGTGCTTTTATCAAGGAAGGTCGAAATGGGGGTGGTTTTTTAAAATTACTATTATAATGGTGATAGTATTTTCATATTGACAAAGCTATTATATTAAATGTGGAGATGACTGCAGGAATCCTTTTGAATCTCCTTTCTATTTTTTAGGCAGACTCTGCTGAAAAGGTTAGAGAATATGGACTTTCCCATATCTGTAGCCATCCTGTGCTGGTGACAAGAAGTAGGTCTTGTCCCCTTGTAGCACCGCCAAAACCGCCTCTGATACCTCCCTGGAAACTCATTCGTTATAAAAAAGAAAGTGTCATAACAGATGAACCTCAAGGTATACATTGAATGGTCTTAAAATCTTTGTAATGAACAATTGTCTACTTAAAAGATGAATAGTTTCTTTTGCTGTGAAAGATGTATGTCAAGATACGTACATCTAACCATTGTACCTAGAACCTATTTGAATTTTATATCCAGGTTATATATCTTCAGAGGATCAATTGTTCATATCTCAGAAGCAGAGCAGTCTGGTTCATGTGTAAACTGAGCAGACAGATCCAGGTTATTCTTTCAGTGATGGTATGGCTATTATTATAGTATATGTGCCGCCGAAGTGGCACTGGCATGGTTATTATTAGTGTGATGATGGGAAAATGTAATTAAAATTAGTGTGATAGTTTGTCATAAATAATTAGTGCGATCAATACGATAGTTTGCAGTAAATAATACGGAAGTTAAACAGCAAAGATTAAGTCACTGGAGTGAAGTTCTAATGTGGAAATCACCATCAAGTATCAGGTAGAACATAATTTTTAAATTATTGATTTACGATTAGAATTCCAGTAGAAATAAAATTACTCTGAAGTAGCACCTGTGTTAGAACTGTCATACAGCCACTTAGTGAATGGTGGCTGTCCTCAGAAATAAAGATTCCCGTGGGTCAGGAGCATGGAGGGGAGTCTCCTCACCTAATTCTTATTCTTGCAGTTCATTTTTAAAACCTCACAGCCAATGTCTTCACACCTTCGACTTATTATCCTCTAGAGCCTTCATTCCTATTCTTTTTTTTTTTTCTCTAGTACAATGTTTGAATGGAAGGGGGACCACTCTTTTGTAAACTGGGATGATTGGTGGGATTCCAAGAGGGTGGTGCCTTACCCTAGGGGTTCGTCATATAATTGTTTTCTTCTCTCCACTGAGTTTAATATTGAATGTAAAAAATTAACAAAAATGGGAGGGAGATCATTTTGGAGGATAGTACCAAAGATTAGAGAACATTTACGTATACTGTGTCTTAGCTTTACTCCTCTTCCTACTCATAATACCTCATTTAATTTCAGTGTTCACAGTGGTAACTCATAGTCTGTGTCCCTTTCCTGTTGAGAATTTCATTCTTGTAGACCAGCTTTGGATTTAGAAGTATCCACAGATCCTCTTTTGAATTCCTGCTTCTGTTTCTACTCCTGACCTTTTACTTTATTACATTTTCTGTTCTTTCAATAATTTTCAATTCATTTCTAAGGAGCTGTGCTGTAGAGCAGCACTCCCCAACTGCTTTGACATCAGGGATTAGTTTTGTGGAAGACAGTTTTTCCATCAACCATGGGTGAGGTTTGGGATGATTCAAGTACATTTATTGTGTACTTTGTTTCTGTTATTATTACATGGTGCACTTTATTCCCATTATTATTATGTTAGATTCTGATAAGGACACAAAATCTAGACTCCTTACAGTTCACAGTAGGGTGTGTGCTTTCATGAGATTCTAATGCTCTGGCTGACAGCAGGCAGAGCTCAGGCCGTGATGTGAGCAGTGGGGAACAGCCATAGATAGATGAAGCTTAGGTCACTGCCTTCGGCTCACACCTCCTACCATTCCTCACCTATGGGGAGCGGGGCACCCTGGTTGTACAAGTTAATTAAAGGAACACATGGTTTTTGTAAAAGACTTTTATAGAAAATCATTTCTGTACTTGAAGTAGCAGCAAATGCTAGGGAATGTTTTGCAAGGCATTGACAACTTCCCCTGCCCTGCCCCCCTCCTCCCCCACCGATTTGTTTCATGTTGCGCTCTGGTAAGCAACTGAGGTACGGACAAAAGAAATACAAGATCAATTCTTTCAGTAAAAAACCTTAAATATCTCTGCACCTTTATTTATCTCTTTGCCTTTATTGAAATGTGTTGTGCAAATAGTAATCTAATCAGTTAACTGGGATAAATGTTAACTTCTGCATACAATCATGAAAGATGAAAAGACATATATATTACACTTCCTAATCGCTATTTTTAGTTTCAGTAATAAAGAAACCTGAACAGTTTCTTGAGATCTCAAGTCCATTTTTGAATTATAGAATGACTCCACTTAGAATTCCAAAAAGAACGTAAGTATATAACGTTGTTTTTCACAAATCCATCTTGTTAACACATTCTTTATGATGCATATGTTTAAAAATAACAGTAAATGAGAAGAACATCTGCAAAACATTAAGAAAAAGACTAAATACATATAAAAGTGTATTGACTATTTTCTTGATTCTTACAGCTTATGATTACATTAATTCGTGTATTAAGAAACATATTTGGCTTACCTTTTAAAATGTGAAGTTTAGACTAAACGTTGGAGTTTCCTCCAAATTCATACATTGAAGTCCTGGTTCTCAGTGTGGCTGAATTTGGAGATAAGGCCTCTAACAAAATGGTTGAGGTTAAATGAGGTCATATTGGCGGGGCTGTGAGCTGATGGAATTAAGAGTCTTTAGGTGAGACTCCAGAGAGCCTGCTTTCTGGCCGTCTCTGCCTGAACACACACAGTGGAAAGGACACGTGGACACACTGAGAAGGCAGATGGCTGCAATCAAGGAAGAGAGGAGAGCCCTCCTCCTAAGAATCAAACCCTGCTGGCAAGCACCATGATTTCAGACTTGCAGGTTCCAGAAGTATGAGAAAATAAGTTTTTTTTGTTTTGTTTTGTTTTTTGCAGCACTGGGGATCGAACTCACAGCCTCACACCTGCCAGACAGGTGCTTAAGCCACTGAGCCAAACTCCCAGCCCTAGTTTTTTGAGGCAGGGTTGCACTGTGTAGCTCAGGCCGGCCTTGCGCTCACGTTGTAGCCCAAGTGGGCCTCCAACTCACAGTGCTACACCTACCTCAGCCTCCCAAGTGCTGGGATTAAAGGCGTGTGCCACCACGCCCCGCTGAGAAAATAAGTTTTTGTCATTCAAGCCACCCAACCTGTGTTATTTTACTATGGTGATTCAAGCAAAGAAATACAGATATTGGTACAAAAAAGTGAAGTACCGCTCTATTGACTATGTGAAAATGTGGACATAGCTTTAGTACTGGAAAGAGTATAGAGCAGGAGGAGTTTTAAAGTACATGTTGAAAACATGCACATTGCTAGGAAGAGACTTTTAGCAAGTGAGTCTCATGAGGCTCAAAAAGAAAAGAGAACTAAGAGAAACTCCATCTGTTTGTTTGTTTGTTTGTTTTATTTTTTTATTTTAAACAGGATAATACAGAATAAAACCAATCAAAACAAACCAGTGTAGGAGATACAGGACTTCAAAACATTATGAAATCAACAATAGTTACCATAATGCTTTTTGATGTCTTCAAAATAGCTTCAGATAACTTCAAACATAGTAAAAATCAAACAGAACAGAATAGAATAGAAACAATAAAAACAAAACAATGAATGCAATAAAGGATTTCAAAGCAAGGCAATAGTAAATCCAAAACTCCTACCATAATATATCTTGCTATCCCCAAAATAGCTTCTCTTGCCATTGGATTTAACATAATCAAACAAAACAAAAGAGAATAAAACCCAACCCAACAAAATAATGGAAATGATATAGGACCTCAAAACAAGACCATAGGGAATCAACTATGGCTACAACCCTCAGAAGGTGATCCCCGCAAATGCCACACTGTGTACTGATATCCTCTGAACCTATGGTCAAACCACTGGCCCTAGACCTGCAGTGTTAGTGAAACATGAAAGCACCATAGGCATCCAATTGTGTTTCACCTTAATAGCTATCATCACAGCCTGTGTTTCACCAGATAAGCCTGCCATTTACAGATGAGGGGAGCAGAGGGGTTGGTACTTCTTGTTTGCCAGCCTGTGCACAAGAAGGGGCTGAGGTCTGGCTGTTCCCAGTCTGGCAGTAGCCTGCACATGGTGCTGGTTCCCAGACTGGGCTTGTTTGCTGGTGCAGCCATTGTTCTCTCTCTGAGAAACTCCATTTTAAAGAATAATAACTAATAAATAAAATGTTAGTAAAAATGTGCACATTAAAGGTTATTTTCATGAGGAAATGCAGAAGAAGTTATTTGAAACCCAAGAAAAATAAGAATTTTCGATAAAATATCATGAATTTGGCTGAATTGTGTTGTGCTTTGGGGAAGTTAGAATGAGCAATGATATGAGATAATACCAAGGAGGTCTGTAAGCATAATGTTGAAAGTGAGGCTGGGGTTCTCCTGAATGCAAGATGAGATAGAGAGGGGCTGAAGAAGGAATCCTTAACAAAACACAAAAGCACATTTAAAGACATCAAAAATACTCAGAAGCTGTCCATAATGAAAAGAGAGAGAGAGAGAGAGAGAGAGAGAGAGAGAGGGAGAAAGAAAGAGGAACTGTGTTCTGAAGAGCAGATCAAATGTGTAGCTGGACCACTGCTAGGTAGATTATAGCTTGTACTAGCAGAAGTACTACCAGTTTGGACTCAAGGGAGTGAGAATGGGGCAGAATAGAGAAAGTCTGTGGGATTTATGGGGCTCAATGGTTAGCATCATGGAGCTATCCAGATGCAAATTTGAACCCCGAGAAAAGGGAAGAAATGACTCAGAAATCACCAGGACTACTGCTCCTGCCGCAGGCCCAGGGGACAAGGTTACTTGTCTCTTGGTTTCAGCAGGCCACATGGGCCTCATGGAAAGCTGAGAAGGCAGCGAGGCCACGCCACAGAACCATGTGGTGACACCGCCACCCAAGTGAGCGTGGAAGACAGAGCTTCAGACCCAAGAGGATTATTCTCAAGGTTTAAAATGTAATGAAATTTGCCTTGCTGGGTTTGGGACTTACTTGGACTTGTCACCTTTTCCTTCTTTCCTGCTTCTCCTCTTTAGAATGGAAATGTTTGTTCTACACCCACCCCACCACTGAACTTTGGAAATACATAATTTGTCTAATATTAGAGATTCACAATAGGAGAAAAATAGTGCCTCAGGATAAATTCTGTCTTAAAGCTCACCTGTATCTGACACAGACAGTAATGAAGTGAAGTTTTGGACTTCAGATTTACATTGATGCTAGAATGATTTTAGGCTTTTAGAGCTGTTGAGATGGAGTAAGTGTATTTTTGAGTTAGAGGACATGATTTTGGGGAATGCAGGGGCAGAATGATGTCAACTACGTATTTGTATCTCCCCCAAATTCATATGTTGAAGCACTAAGCCTTGGTGTGGTTGCATTTGGAGATGGAACCCTTAAGGAATTGCAGTGGTTTGAATGTGTCTCCAAAGTTTATGTGTTGGAAACTTAATATGCAATGTGACAGTATTGGTAGGTGAGGACTAATAAAATGTTTCAAGTCATGTGAGCTCTTCCTTTGTGAATAGATTGCCATTGTTATCGTGGGGGTAATCAAATTACCATGGGGATTGGCTTGGTTGTCATAAATTTCTTTAGTTGTTCTTTGTCATGGAAGTATCTTGTTTCTCCATTGATTTTAAAAGATAGTTTTGCAGGGTGCATTAACTATTGAAAAAGAACAGTTAATAGTCAAAAGATTCGATCAATTTTGCATGTCTATATCTGTTAATCTGAACAACTCCTTTGAGGACAACAATATGTAATATTACAACTACTGTCAAGTTCCAACCATCTCATTTTGTAAACCTATAATGTTGTATCAGATATGTTGTTGTTTGTTTGTCTCTTTTGCTTTTTGTTTCTCTTTTCTGTGTCCATTATCTCTTTAAAAAAATTACCATGGGGAGGCTTCATTATAAACATGGGTTCTTCCCTCTCTTGCTTACTTGCTCCAACCCTCTTGGCCCTTCTATCCTTCTGAGATGTCATAAAGGCCCTTGCTAGATGCTGACACCATGCTTTTGGATTTCCCAGCTACCAAAATCACAAGCACAATAAATCTCTGTTTTTAAAAATAACTTTTTAGGTGGTCTGTGCTAGTAGCAGAAAATGGACAAAGACAGGAAATAATTAAGGTTAGGTGAGTTCATAATGATAGGATCTTGAACCCAGGATTAGTGTTCCTATAAGAAGGGACTTTAATGTCTGGCCAATCACTCACACTCAGGAAAGTTCATATGAATACACAGCTTAAATTTTTTTTCTTTTCAGCACCAGGGATCAAACTCACAACCTCGTGCCTGCCAGGCAGGCACTTAAGCCACCGAGCCAAAGTCCCAGCCCCAGTTTTTCAAGGGAGGGTCACACTATGTACCTCAGACCAGTCTTGTACTCGCGTTGTAGCCCAAGCCAGTCTTGAACTCACAATGCTCCTCCTACCTCAGCCTCCGGAGTGCTGGGATTAAAGGCATGCGCCACCATGCCCGGCTGCTTTAATTTTGTTATGGTAGCCTAAGTAGAGTGATATGGCAAACATTGTATTTTAGTTGAATATAGAAAACATTAGATTTCATTTGAATATAGAAAAATGACACTTTGTCCCCCATGGATATCAACTTCTGGGGGCTGCTGCATGAATAAGTAAGTAATTACAGTAAAATTTAATAATTGACATTATGAAAGTGTATACTAAATTCTATGGTTGTGCCTCAAAGAAGTTATTTTGTCTGTAATAATTATAGCACCATACATAGAGTCCTTGCTATTTTTAAAAATTTTTTATTTTAAAGAAAATAAAGCCAAGCAAAACAAAACAGCACAAAACCAATCAAAACAAATGAGTGTAAGTGACACAGGACTTCAAAACAATGGGAAATCAACAATGGTTACCATAATGCCTCCTGCTGTCTTCAAAATAGCTGTAGATACCTTCAGACATAGTAAAAATCAAACAAAACAGAACAGAATAGAACCAATAAAAATAAAACAATGAATGCAATAAAGGGCTTTAAAACAAGATAATAGTAAATCCAAAAAGGCTACCATAATATATCTTACTATCTTTGAAATAGCTGCCCATGCCATCATATATAACAAAACAAAACAGAACAAAACTCAACCCACCAAAACAATGAAAATGATATAGGACTTCAAAACAAGACAACAGGAAATCAACAATGGCTGCCACCCTCAGAAGGTGATCCCCCATAGATGCTACACTGCATATTGCCATCCTCTGAATAGATGATCAGACCACTGACTTTAAACCTGCAAAGTCAGTGAAACATTAAGCACTACAAGCATTAAATTGTATTCTACCGCAGGCTGTGTTTCTCTGGATCAGCTGGTTGCTTATGGTGGGGGTAGGGGTGGAGGGTTTGGGGCACGTTGGCTCTTCTTGTTTACCAGCCCATGCACTGGAAGGGGCTGGCATCTGGCTTTTCCTGCAGTGGCCCACACATGGTGCTGATTCCCAGGGAGGGCTTGTTTCTTGGTGATTTCTTGTGCTCTTCCCCCACAGTCTGCAAATGGCGCTGACTCACAGCAAAAGACTGGCATTTGGCTGTCCCTCCAGTGGCCCACGCATGGCACCAATTCGCTGGGAGGGCTTTCTTCTTGGTGACTTCTTATTCTCTTCCCCTGCCTGGTCTGCTATTTTTTGTTCTCATGTGTCTCTGAGGAAAGTGTTGCAGCTCAGATGAAGATATTCCTATTTTGCC
>RJWM01044336.1:0-13318 GCA_004363535.1 Dasyprocta punctata | reverse complement strand
CCTCGTCGCCGTTGGGGATGGCTGTGGTGCTCTTCAGGGCAGCCCCGCTTCTTCTTTTGAGCGTGACTTCTCGGCTCCTACGTAGAACCCTCAACCCACTGCACAGCTCCTTCACCCTGCTGGCATAGACTTTCTGGTTCCACCACTGACCTGTGGCCTTCCCAGCACAGAACCGTAAATAAACTGGCGTGAGCCCTTACTGGGGGCTCTTAGATTCCCAGTTGGTACTGTGGGAGGCATTGTCATGCATTTGGGTCTCTAGTGGGACTCTTGCATGATATTGCTGTGGGATCCAGGCCCTCAGCTATCCTGGGTCTTAGTGTTGTGGACAGAATTTCCTGCACCGTCTTGTGTTTAACTTTGGGTGATTATTATAAAACAGTATTACAAACCCTGTGTCCTGTATGTAGTTGTTCTCCCTGTAACCCCTGACTACAACACCCGATCAGCCTTGCATTTAAGAAACATTTTGATGAGCCAGGCGTGGTGACACATGCCTGTAATCCCAGCACTCGAGAGGCTGAGGCAGGAGGATCATTGCAAGTTCAAGACCAGTCTGGGCTACAAAGGGAGCTCAGAGCCAACCTGAACTGTATAGCAAGACCTTATCTCAAAAAGTACCCCCATCCAGGACCAAGGATTTAGCTCAGTGGCACAAGTGCCTGCCTGGCCAGCACGAGGTTGTAAGTTTGATCCCTGATACCAAACAAAAGCAAAAACAAAAACAAAAACAAAAAAAAAAGATTCTCAGCTGGGCGTGGTGGCGCACGCCTTTAATCCCAGCACTCGGGAGGCTGAGGTAGGAGGAGCGTTGTGAGTTCTAGGCTGGCTTGGGTTACAACGTGAGCGCAAGGCCGGCCTGAGCTACATAGTGCGACCCTGCCTCAAAAAAACCAGGGCTGGGGAGTTTGGCTCAGCGGCTTAAGTGCCTGCCCTGGCAAGCGCAAGGTTGTGAGTTCAATCCCCAGTGCCGCAAAAAAAAAAAAAAAAAAAAAGATTCTCCCCTTCCCCCAAAAAGCACACTTTGCCAGTGCTGGGAATGGCATCAGCACCTGCCTGGCAAGTGTGAGGTCATGAATTTGATCCCCAGTACAAAAAGAAAAAAAGAAAGTCACGTAGTTCAGCCACTGTCCATCCCTTTCCATTCCTGTTTTACAGAGACAAAGAACAGTCATATTTTGTGCTTTTAGTTCATTTGCCAATTACCTCTATGTCTCCAAATTACATGCATTTGTTGATTTTTTTCATTTTAGGTCTTTTCTAAGGAAAATATGGTACTGCAGTACCTTAAGTATCGTATGGTACTCCAAGTTTAATTTACTAGCTTCACACCATTCTATTTCCCCCTTCCTTCTTCTGCCATTATAGTTATAACTCAATATAGCATGCTCCTCTGCATAAAATCTACATTTATAAATTTAAGTGATCTGTTAAACATCTTGTTCTGTCAACTACAGACAGCACCCTTGATTCCTGCACTGTAAGTTTAGGGTTTTATTTGTGTGCTCCTGGTCTTTCCTCTACTTCCCCTTTCTTCTCTGTGCCTTTATTAAAAGAGGGTCCTCCCTGTCCGCCTGGATTCCCATGAGTATGTGTGTAATTGAAAGAAGGGATGCCCCTGCTCCTGCGTCTCTTCCGTTATAGATGGAATCTCCCTCAAGGAAGCCTTTTGGGACCTCACTGAGAAAAGAAATTTGTCTATAATCCTGTTCAGGAAATGATCACCTAGGCGTCCGTGAACGCTAAACCCAAAGGACCTTTGTCCTGTCGGGTGTTGTCTAGAGGGAAGAGAGTCAGCCATGCCCTGAAACAAGCGCTGGTCGTTTACTTTTCCCACGCCCTTTCAGGCGAAAGGCTGTAAAACTGCTTTGGTAATATAAAACTACTACAACGTATGACAGAATTAGGGACATTGCAGTGATCTTCAGGATCATGTAGATGAAATTTATGAGTTTCCTTGAATGTCATGTTGATAAGTAAGCTGCCTTAAAACCTGCTCATTCCCTTTGAGAGAACCTGCCTGTCTGCCTCCTGAGAACCCACTGCAGAAGGTAAGGAACTGGGTAGCGAACCCCCCCTGCCACCTAGTGGTTACTTGTGTTGAAACATTGCACTCAAAGAGGGGAAGGCATGAAAGGCACTGGATTTCCAGCGGCAGCATCTCTAGCAGACATCCTGCGCCTGGGAGGCTTCCATTCCCGCCTCCCTCGTAGGACCAGAAGAACTAAAAGAACAACGGCCAGGGAGAATGCTGTAGGGGACATGGCAGTCACCAAGCCTCCACATGAGCTGGCAGCTGCAAAAGAAAGAAGTGCGTGCCACAGATGAGTAAAGTGAGGGCCAGCAGTGGGCAGGATCTCTCAGTGGTGGGCACCATAGCAGCACATGGGGCCGCAGTGAAGAGAACGAGGAACAAGGCCAGAGTGACAAAGATGACAAAGTCATCACGGCTTGGGGTCACTGCCAGCTGCTGCCCGGGAGACTACAGTATGGGGGCTCAGTGCAGTTTGATCCGGGGTAAATTAACCAGGACACTCAGAACAACAATTTAGAAGCAGTAACACTTACAGAGCACACACATTCGTGCATGGCCTTACACGGGATTCATTCCAGGCACCCGTGGGTATCGCAGCTCTAATGTGCCCAAATCCCTCATACAAGATGGGGTAGTATTTGCAGATGGCTTATGCACATCTTCCTAAATACTTTAAAACATCTCTAGATTACTTAGTCTGTAAGTAGTTGGCTTACTGTATTGTTTAAGGGATAATGACAACAACGAAAAGCTTGTAGTACATGCTTAGTATAGATAAAAATTTTACGAATATTTTCTAGGATTGGTTGATTTCATGGGTACAGAGGCTCCAGTCACACAGGGCAGATTGTTCCAGGTCCTGGTGGTGCTTGTACGCATTATCTCACCCTTGGCCACTCAAATAGGCAATGAAGTGGAGCCTATGTATCCCAAAGTCACAGAGCTAGCGGGACTTAGAACCAAGACTCCAACACAAAGCAAAGCACTTTGACCCCTGCTTCCAGTCTCTCCAGTGTGATGCTTACCCGCTTCCCTCGGGGAGGAGGGAGCATGGGTTCAAGCCCTCTAGCCCTCTGAGCCACCTATGGAAGGATGGCTGTTAATTGGGCCTCTAAGGTGGTTAAGAGCCAGTCCCAGATCTGCTTCCTATGTGCAGGAGGATATTTAGCCACTCGAGAGCCGGCTCCCTCAGTTACACCATGGGGGAAATGGTGGCTGGCTCCTGAGTTGCCATGGAGATTCACTGAGATGACACGAGGCTTCTGCCCATGGTGAAGGAGGGAGATGCCTGAAAGATGGTCCCTGGCTGTTCTTACCATTGGAACAAGAGGCAGAACCTGGGCTGGCTTTAGAACTGGCTTTGACCCAGCGAACCTGCCAAGTGTGCCACTGGCTAGCTCCAGCTCGGGGTCGGGAGGGCCCTGGCTGCCTCCGGGTCTGCCTCCGTGGCCTGTCCTTGCCACTGTGTAGGGAAGCGTGGCCCAGACTCTCGTCAATGAGAGGTCCTGAGGGAACAGGCATGGGGGCTGTGTCCCCGCTGATCCCACTGTCACCGTGTGTGGGCCCAAGCCGCCTGCCTACGCACACAATCAGAATCACAGGAAGTGGGCACGCCATTGCTGTTCAACCCTGAGTTTCAGCAGTTTGTTAAGCAGCAGATTCTGAAGTTTTCAGTAAATGGTAAACGGTGTCTGCTTAGTATAACTGGTGCTGGCAAGAGATTCAGCTAAATAGCTGCTACATCTTTTTTTTAGGCTGCTGATTTTTTTTCCTTTTCACTTAGAATAGTGTGAGAGAGATGAATTATATGAGTAAATGAACATTGTGTATTCCAAATACAATTTTTTAATTTGAGACAGAGTCTCACCATGTTGTCTGGGGCAGCCTTGAAATCAGTATGTAGTCCAGACTGGCCTCAAACTTGCAGTAATCCTCCTGCCTCATCCTCCCCAAGTGATGGGATTACAGGCATGTGCCACCATGCATAGCTTAAACACATGTTATGTCTTTATTAAAGCAGAATATCACTGGGTGGCTTATGATTTGTTATCTTTTGAATTGTCATTTCCATTTGATGTAATGCGGAAGGAAGCACATTTCTTCAAATGTATTTATGATTTGGATTTTTCAGTAAATCAGTTATGGTGGGACCCTTCAAGCCCTTATGTTGGGTGTTTAAGGGGAGGACAGGGATTTATTCTTTTACTATAGCGTCTCAAAGGCTCGAGGCTCCTGTAATCTTTATTTCCTTTACATCCTCTTTACGTATTTATTCTGTCCAGGCTACTGTTTCTCTGCTTTTCCTGCCGCCCAGCCTTTCTGCAGTCCTCCCTGAACCCAGGGCACTCTGTGCCGCCGAGCTAGGCCCGCAGCCCCTCGCCCTTCCTATCCCTCCTCCTTACCGGTGTGCTAAGTCTTCCCTACTGCAGCGCAAGCTCCAGAAAGGTGGAGATTTTCGACTGCTTTCTTCCCTACCAAATACTCTTTGCTTAGCTCCTGCCCAGTGTAAGTGTGGTGAACATGTGTTGAATTAACTGAATAATGCAGCTACAACAGTGTGTAGCAGAGAGTAAGTGATGTTCGGTAAATAGAACCTATGACCATTCACGACTCTAGTAAATGAGCTCATTCACATCTTTTAAAACTTTTGATTGCTCTTAGCCTTTCTCCCTTACCTTTCATTCGTTGTCCCAGTCTGTGCTTTCTTCCTCCATCCTGGCGTGCGCTGTTTTTCTGTGGTATGCCGGAGCCCTTGTAGGTAAGGTTTCGCTGTACTTTGGGGGATGTGGTGAGAAAAGGTTCTGAAGCTTTGTCTTGGGTGGAGTGTAACTAGCTGATCCATAGCAATTTAGGATTGCACATACAGTTCTGCTGTTGAGATGAGCCCAATTCCCTTGCTACTGGGGATTTTAACCAGAGCCTACACGAGTGAAAACAGCAAGCTTATAAAGCCGACCAAGGGCCTGCCTGCGCGTGGCAGTGAGTGCGTGGGTGCTTCTCCTGCCTGCTGGTGAGTAACCAAGCTGCTCTTGATGCTAGAAATGTGAACCGGATCCAGGAGGACTGATTCAGCCAATTTTCTATTCTCCTTTTTCTGCAGAATGGAATGAGAATGTACTAACTCACGTTAGGCCATTTTGTAGGTAGCCCAGCTCTTTCTCAGGCTTGTGGATTACAGAACCCCTAAGGAAGTGCACGCTGGGCAGACTGAGATCAGACTCGCACACCCCCTCACAAGCTGTTTGTCAGGGCAAACACCATCCACCCAAAAAGCATGTTTTCCCGGGGATAGATGGGAAAATAAGAAGCTTTGAACCTATCCCTGGAACCCCTTGTGCGGATGTCTGCTTTTCCTTGCATAGTCACTCACGAGGAAGACCTTCCTCCTCTTTCTTGATAGTCTTTTCATATTCAAATCAGGAGTGCTGCCCTGGGAATCTGCAGGCCAGTGGCTGCACAGCGCGGGCCTAGTCCAGAAGGGCATTCATGCCGACCTCAACACAACCTGATTTATGTTAGAGCACGTGCACGGTTAGCTCAGACTGCTTATTCCTTCCTGCTGATGTTTAGCAGAGTCCTGCGTGTATTCTTCAACTGAGAGTTGGAGTTGGGTGTGGTAGTATGTTCTTGTAATCTGAGCACTCTGGGAGGCTGAGGCAGGAGGATCATGAGTTTGAGCCCATCCTGGGCAACTTAGCAACTTACTGAGACCCTATCTCAAAATAATAAAATGAAATGTTAAAAGGGCCAAAGCTCTGCATTCAGTACCAGCGCCACACACACAGCTCACAACTGAGAGCGGGGGAGGCTGTCCCGCTTCCCCAGTCTCCTGCCTCAGCACTGCTTCCTCCATCCCAGCAGCTGAGCTGCATTTAAAAAAATTTTGTGGTACTGAGGATTGAACCCAGGGTCTTCAATGTCCTTAGTTCTTTTTTTTTTTCCCTCAAGGCAGGGTCTCATTATGCAGTTCTGGCCAGCCTTGAACTCACTATGTAGCCCAGGCTGGGCTTGAACTCACAGTGATCCTCCTGCCTCAGCCTCCTGAGTGCTGAGATCACAGTTGTGTGCCACCATGCCCAGCAGAACTGAGTTTTCAATAATTAGTGGTACTTTTTGAGTCATTGTTTTTTGTGAACATAAAATTTTAATTCTTCTGAATAATTAATGACACTATTAAATACTTAGTCATGTGTCAAAATGAAGGTCCTGGCCCCTACATGGCATTAGCTTTAAGAAGAAGCCAGGAATTTGGCACGCACCTGTAACCCCGTGCACTGGTCCACAGAGTGGGGGTCATAAATTTGAGCCCTAGCTGGGTGTGGTGGCACACGCCTTTAATCCCAGCACTCAGGAGGCTGAGGCAGGCAAATGGTTGTAAGTTCAAGACCAGCCTGGGCTACAAAGTGAGTTCAAGGTCAGCCTGAACTGCATAGTGAGACTTTGTCTCAAAAATAGGGCCAGGGATTTAACTCAGTGCTGTAAGTGCTTGCCTGGCGGGTGTGAAGTTGTGAGTTTGAGCCCTGGTATCAAAAACAAAAAAAGAAAAAAAAAAAGAAAAAAGAACAAGTTTGAGCCCAGCCTGAGCAAATAAACAACTTAGTGAGACTCTGTCTCAAAATAAAAAAATAAAAAAATGGTCTGGGGATGTAGCTCAGTGTGAAAGCCCTGGGATCAATTGCAGGTCACACACACACACACACACACACAGTCCTTGAGCCAACACTCAGATGATAGGACTTTTGGCTTTCTGACTTGTTTAGCTAAGTCAATGGAGGTACAGTTGGCCAGGGAAAAAGAATGTAAGAAGAAGACTGAATGCAGGAGGTGGCTTGAGGTGCTGGCAGAGCTCTTACTAAACTGCGACCCAAGACTCCAAGCTCGGGGTCTCGTCTGTTGACGTGGAACAGGGAATCATCAGGATTGTTATTATTCACTGGCATTAAGCCTGGAGTGGTTGTGACGGCCACCTGGAGACGAGACGGTGAGAGGAGAGCGGAGCAGGGAATCCGTAGGACAGCAGGAGTGCAGGGCTGGCGTGGAGAGGAGGCCAGTCTTTGAGAAGAGAGGAGAGGGGTGGTAAGCGAGCCCCACCATAATGGGTTCAAAGCTGGCAAGAACGGGCAGTTGGCCCAGTTCAGTCACCAGTTCAGCTGGCTTTCACTTGAGCGTATTACGAAGCCTGCAGGTGTGCAGTGCAGCAGGCACGGGGTGAGCACGAGGGGAGTGAGCAGACTGTGGAGTCGCTCTGCCTTCTCCTGGAGCTGGGACCAAAGGCCAGGGGTTGGTGGAGCCCTGCTCAAGCTGCATCCTCAGCTCACCGCTTCTCAGGCTGGGGAAGCCTTCAGGTATCCCAGGTTCTGCTTACGGCAATTCCTTGCTGTCCCACAGGCACACGCTTCGTGCTTTCTTTTCTCACTGCCGCTCCACCTTCATCACCTCAGCCATCGCGTACGGAAAGTGGCCAGAGAGGTTCAGAGAGGGAAGGAAGTCAGGAGACGGCAACATGTCCAAGGAAGAACCGTTGACAAGAGCAGAGGCTGGAGGTCAAGTAATACAGACGACCTTCAGCAAATCAGAGGCTGCCGGTGATTGTACACATAGGCTCGCACTACGCTCAGGCTCCTCCTCATTTTTAGTCTCATCAAACTTAATCACAATATTTAGCTTTTCGACTTGACTTTTAATTTACACTGAGGCAAAAGCTGTTCTTGCCAGCAAAGCGTTAAGAAAGCCTGTATTTAGATTCTCCGGCAGTTTGGGATCCAAAGAGTCCAGGAGAGTGGGTGCCGTGGATGTTACGGAAACTTGGGTAGCAGGAATGTCTTCTTTTCTTCCCACAGTTGGGCCTAGATGTGACATTTGTAGCTGTAATTCAATCCATGATTAGCAGAGAGCCCGCCTCTCTCCTAAGTGGCTGTGCTGCATGCGGTCCCAACACAATAGGGGTGGGAAGGCGCCAGGAAACGTGAAGAGGGGACAGAGACTTGGCCCACATCGTCCGAGCCGTGGCCCTGCTGTGTGGAAGTTTCTGAGGTCTTTCCTCCACCTTTTCCCCCACAGGACTGTGCTCTACTCACCGACGTCACCAGTTTTCTCTGGGCCACTCATTTCCTGACCAGGCGGTCTGCTCACTTCCCCTGGATGCCCATCTTCCACCCCCTGCAGCCCGTGTGGCCGTGGGCTTCTCCCCAGGGACCAGTCTCTAGTGTGCTGCACCCTTAAGCAGCTGGTGCACATTTTCCTTCTCCTCGGTGTTTTAGGGGAGCATTCTGTAGTGAAGCTCGTGAGTCCTCATGCACAGTTCTCTATCCCTTTCCTTCCCAGAGCAAAAGAGCACTGGAGTGTCAGGGTGACCCGTGACATAGTGGAATGGGGGTCACCAGTAGTGGCTGCTCTGTCCACCCCACTGCTATGACTGAATCACGTCCCCACCTCCCTGCCATTCATGTCAAAGCCCTATGCCCCAAGGAATCCATTTGGAGATGAGGCCTTCTGTTTTGTTTTGTTTTTTGAGACAGGTCCTGGTATTAGTTCAGGCTGGCCTCAAATTTATGGCAATCCTCCTGCCTCAGCCTCTTGAGTGCTGGAATTACGGGTGTGCGCCACCACACAGCTGATGATGGGGTCCTTAGGAGGTAAGCAAGGTTAGATGAAGTATTAGGAGGAGGTTAATCTCGTGAGACTCGATCTTTATAAGCAGATCCTCTTCTCTTTGTCTCCCTGTTTTGCTGCTTGCCTTCTCAAGGGAAGAGGGCTCTAACCAGAGTCCGGTTATGCAAGCACCCTCATCTCAGACTTCCAGCGTCTAGAATTGTGAGCCACTAAATTTCTAGTAGGTATTTAAGCCATTTATTCTCTTTTTCAGTTTTTCTTTTTTATTAGCACATGTTTGCATTCCATTCCCTGTGGGGAGTTGGCACAAGTACATAAAACATCTGGATTATTTTTTCATCCCTTTTCCCTACTCTCCTTTTCTCTCTCTCCATCTCTTGAACCCCTTCCCATTTGAAAAATGTCTGTTTTCATACTTCCTATTATTTTTTATTTTTCTCTTTATTTATATTTTGGATTTCTCATATAAGAGAAAGTATGTGATATTCAAGTTTGAGCATATGATTTATTTCATTTAGCAGTATAGTCTCAAGGTGCATTCATTTTCCTACAGTGACTCAAGTTTGCCCTACTTTATGGCAGAGTTGTACTTCATTGTGTATAAATACATTTCCTTTATCCATTCTTCTGTCTGTGGATGTATAGCTTCCAAGATTTAGCTGTTTTGAGTAGTGCTGCTGTAAGTATGGGTATGCATGTATCACTGTAATATGATATCTTTAACTCTTTAAGGAAGATATTTAGAAGGGGACTAGCTGGGTCAAATGTAATTTCTAATTTTAGTGTTTTGAGAAATCTCCATACTGCTTCTCATGTTGATTATGCTAGTTTACATTCCCACCAATAAGGTACAAGTGGGTCTGTTTTCCCAGCAGTCTCACCAGTGTATGTTATTACTTGATTTCTTGATGATGGGCATTCTTTTTGAAGTAAGATGAAATCTCAGTAGTTTTAAATTTGAATTTCTCTAATGACCAGCGATGCTGAACATTTTTTCATATATTTATTGGCCATTTATACTTCTTCTGTGAAATGTCTATTCATTTCTGTTGCTTTTTTTTTTTTAATAGTGTTATAGTTATGTTCCTATGGCCCCACCAAGTCTCATGTAATCATGGCCCGGATGGGCTGAGTCTGGCGTTCATGACTGGTTTGTTGTCTGGCGCTGGGATTGGTGGTGTGAGTGCTGCACCGCCCAGGGGTGGAGCCGACATACAGGGTAAGGGTGGGAAGAAGGTGTGTCTTTGCTCTCTTGCAGGTTCGCGCCTTGCTGTTTGGCGCCCACCATGAGTGGCTGCCCCGCCACACCACCCTGCCTTGGAGCCAGCTGAATATGGAATGAAACCTCCAAGAACTGTAAGAAATAAATTTCCTTCCCTAGTTTTGGGTGTCGAGTGTTTTGTCTCAGCAATGAGAAAAAAGTAACCAAGACAAATAGATTGTTTTTTGTGTTTTTGGTGGTGCTGGAGATTGAACTCAGGGCCTTGTGCATGCTAGGCAAACACTGTACCACTGAGCTACACCCCCAGCCCTTGTTTTGTTTTTCAAACAGGGTCTTTCCATGTAATTCTGGCTGGCTTTAAACTCACCAGGTGGCCCAGGCTGGTCTCAAGCATGCAGCAATCCTTGCTTCAGCCGCCTGAGCACTGAGAGTGCAGTCATGTGCCCCCTGCCTGGCCATTCAGTTGCCCATTTTTTATTCTGCTTTTTTATTGGGCGGGGTCCTAAATTTTTTTGAACTATTTATATATTCTAGATATTAATCCACTTTCTGAGGAACAGCAGGCGAATGCTTTTTCCATTCTCTAGGTCGTGTCTTCACTCGTTTCCTTTGGCCATTTTCTTTGCTGTGCATAAGCTTTTTAATTTGATATGATCCCATTTGTTGATTCTTGGTGTGGTTTCTTATACCGCTGGGGTTCTGTTCAGAAAGTCCTTCTCTATTCTTAGGTCTTCAAGAGTATTACCTATTCTATCTCCCAACAGATTGCTTCTGTTTTAACATTGATTCATTTTGATTTTAGTTTAGTCCATGGTGAGAGTTGTGGGTCTAGATTTAGTCTTCTGCACGTAGACAGCCAGTTTTCCCAGCACCATTTATTAAGAGGCCATCTTTCCTCCAGTGTGTGTTTTTGGGCCATTTGTCAAAGATCATGTTGCTGAACGTTTAAGCCATTTATTTCGTGGCATCTTGCCATGGAAGCTCAGGCTAAATAAGTCATGCTGCCAGACTGCTTCATTCATGGGGGTTTTTCTTAGAGGCCTCACTATCTCTTCCAGCAGGCCAACTCCAAGCTCCCCGGTTGTACATCTCGACTGTGGCCTGAATTCAGCATCTCTTCCATAGGACTCTTGTGACCATGGACGTCGAAGAATGGGGCTGGGTACCAGTTTTGTTATTCCCAAGAGCTGAGAAGACTGTTAGCTGTAGACTTCCCAGGGTATCTGATGGACTTCGGGATGCCTCAGGTCTGCCAGGGTCATCTCTGACTTTCGGATGCTTAGCTATTTGTACAAGGCCTTATAACAGGAAACATCCTCAAAGTGAGGCGGGGGTAGTGCTCTCTAGCACAGGATTATAATTTCTGGGTGTTGCAAAGCAAAATGCTGCAAAGCAGCTCCTTTCTTGTCTCTTAGGCTAACTTCAAAGCCAAACAAACATCCATATCTTTTTACATCTGTCATTGTTTTATTATTGGTTTTCCATCTGCCTGGCTCTAAAGCAGGAAGGGGAAGAGAGGACAGAGGGAAGTCACAAGCTCTGTAGAGGAAAAATGCCAAATCTTAAATCCATAAACAAAATAGGTTGTACTGGGAAGAATGAGTCAGAGATGAAGGGATCAGGGAAGCAGTGAGTGTTGCTGTGAAAATTCCTCTCCAGGTGCAGACTGACTGTTCCTGCTGTGTCTGTGAGCTCCGTTGGTGGACACCTTCAGGTCATGTCGGCATAGTTTTATTCTTTAGCTGCTCCCACCTCTCTGTTGTCTGCCGGAGACCTTCTTGTTGTTTGCTTGTGTCTGGCCCCTGGAGCCATTTATGTCACGCAGGCTGATGACCCGTGGTGAGGTTTTCCTTTCCTCCGATGATAGTGATGCGGTCGCTCTAGGTTCCTGTCTTCATGGATATGAAGTCAGGGTGACCGAGGGAGACCAGGGTGGAGTGAGCAAGGGTTTCGCTCAAGGCCTCGCCGCTGTCGCTCACGGTGGCTCAGAGGCGCTGAGATGGGAGTCCTGTGTGTGCCCTGCCTTCTCGGGTTAGTTTGCAAACTGCATTCCCCACGTCACGGGGGTTTATTTGGCTCAGTTGAGTTTGCAGTTCGTTGCCAACCTTTAAAGATAGGGGTTCCTCCTGTTTCTCTTTAAATACTGGAAGAATCCTGCACCTGCATCCTTGCTAGATGAGCTGGTCACTGCTGTTTAGTGAAGGCACGGGCTCTGCAGATCAGACTGCCCCAGTCCCACTGACGTGCACATCTGTGTTAGCCACCATCATACGCACTTGAATTTGTGTCACACGATCTATAGGAAAGACTGGAAATGCCTTCTATGCATGAAGCACTGTATCTTGGAATTTGCATATAATGTCTCCTTCGATTTTTTTTTGAACCCAATAAAATGAACCCAATAAAATTTAGTCCCCATAGCTACGGGAACCATGCCTGCATCTTTGGCCATCATGAGAGGACATAACTCCTGGCATACTCACAGATACACAGGAGGATCTTGGAAGAATTTGTTGAATGAAGGCATGCATAAATAAGTGAATAACTTTTTTTTTTAATAACTTTTTTTAAAAGAAGACTTTACTGTGTAGTTCAGGTTGGACTTGAGCTTACTATGTAGCTCAGACTTGCCTCAAACTGGAAGCAATCCTCTTGCCCCTGCCCCGAGAGCTGGGATTACAGGCATGTGCCACCACATCCAGCAGATGACATTTTTATTTTATTTATTTATTTACTTATTTCTTGGTAGTGTGAATCGAACTCAGGACCTTGCTCTTGCCAGGCAGGCATTTGTGTCGCTGAGCTAGAACCCCTGCCAAGCAAATAACATTTTTATCCCATTTCTCTAGGTAAGAAAACCGAGGCCCAAAGCAATTAAGCAATTTGTTCAAAAGCCTGACTTGCAGCCAGGATTCAAATATGACTTTGTGTGACTTTGGAGATCCAGTGTGGAGGAGAAGGGAAAACCCGGGGGCGACTTGAGGGCTGTGAACACAGGCGCTTGATCAGAACCTGCTGCGTGCGTTGACAATAGTGCTGAACATATCTTCTTGACTACACAATCCAGAAGGCGCCAGCGTTGTGTTTAACTTTGCCTAAGAGCAGAGGCTACCATCAGCATGCAACAAACAGAATACAGTGTTTCTGTCCACAGTTGACTTGTGCTAAGTACGTGTGGTAGATCTCAAAATTAATCCTTGCACATATGAGGAATGCTTCCCAGGGCTTGGGTTCCTCAGCCTCCTGCTCTCTGTGCTCGGCTCCCAGCACGGAGCAGAGTTCTGCTCAGGAATGGTTACTCCCGTGTTTCTCCTTGAGGCCGCCTTGGGAAGTGTGCCCTAAAAGTCAGGCCCCTCTGGAAGGGGGTGGGGGCGGCGCTTGGTCTCTCCAAGGGAAAGGGAGAAGAGGGGAGAGTGACTTAGTTTCTGACTATGCCGATGATTCCCAAA